>JAYMSP010000788.1:0-41270 GCA_036897095.1 Plantago elongata | reverse complement strand
CCCCCCCCCCCCCCCCACCACACACACCACATATATAAAGGTAAAATTATATTATACTTATGTATAATATATTTTTAAAATTAGAGTATTTATTTAATATTTAATATTTCGCATATGTTTAATAAGATATTAGAAATTTCGAATCTACGGTTAAGTAGAGTCCAAATAGGGTAGGTAAATTTTTGTTCCGTCAAATTTTGTCAGATAAAATATGAACCTAATGTTTCGACACTTCAGCTATAAATTTGATCTTCTTATATAATATTCACAATAATATATAAAGTTGATGGACTAAACCACAACGGAAAAAAAAGTTCTTGAGAGCTGAGCTAAGAAAATATTAAGCCGTGGCTTACCAATTCTTAAAGCGTAATGATCTGAGAAGTGAGCTTCGAATCAAAAATTGCAGAAAGACTAACGAACTATGCGATTTAGTACTAGTAATTCGTCTTCCTCTTTCGTCCAAATCAAAACAATTTCATCATCATCCTTTTTTCCTCTTTGTCCAAATCAAGTCATCAATAATAATATGGCGACACCTCTTCCGGCCGCCAAGCCCAGCCTCGAACCACCGTCTACCGCCACCGTCGCCGCTGAACCTTCACCTCCAACCTCCATCACAACAGCTCCTCCAAAACCCCCAGAACCCGAATCAATTCTCATCCCCAGCTACTCCCGTACTCACTCATCACTACTTGTCCAACTTGAATTTGTTCCTTTCCCTCTTAATTAACTCACCAATTGACCTCAGTTTTGGTTTTTCCACAGGATGGTTCAACTGGAACGCAATTCACGAATGTGAGAGGCGACACGTGCCGGAATTCTTCGACGGAAGGTCCCCTGCGAAGAACCCTAGGATTTACAAGTATTACAGGAATGCCATTATCAGTCGATTTCGGGATAACCCGACGAGGAAGATCACCTTCACGGAGGTGCGGAAGACGATTGTTGGTGATGTTGGCTCTGTCAGGCGGGTGTTTGATTTTTTGGAGAGTTGGGGTTTGATTAATTACTTAAGCGGCTCGTCGAAGCAGCCGCAGCAGCTGAAATGGGAGGAGAAGGAGAGTAAGACTGCAGCTGAAGCTGTTGCTGGTAGTGTTGATGTTGCTGCCCCGAAGAGAACGGTGTGCAGTGGCTGCAAGGGTCCCTGTACCATCGCTTGCTTCGCGTCTGAGAAGGTTCTGTTGTTTGAATGTTTCGTTTCTGTTGTTATTGAATGGTTTGAATCTGTGATTATGTTCTTTCTTTATAACGTGGAGTATGTGTGTGTGCTTGTTTTCATGAGATGCGGTATGATATGAGTATTACTTTTTTCTAATAATGTGGAGTATGCGTGTGTTCGCTTGTGGTCTTGTAATGTGCAGCATGATATGACGCTTTGTGCGAGGTGCTTTGTGAGGGGGAACTATAGGGTGGGGATGAGTTCGACGGACTTTAAGAGGGTTGAGATTAGTGATGAGGGTAAGACCGATTGGAGTGATAAGGATACTTTGCAGCTTCTTGAAGGTATTATGCATTATGGTGATGACTGGAAGAAGATCGCGGAACATGTTGGTGGGAGAAGCGTGAAGGAATGTGTTGCTCGTTTCATCAAGCTTCCGTTTGCTGAGCAGTTTGGTGGACCTCCAGATTCTGGGGAGCCGGATATTGATTTTGGTGTAGATAGGGAAGAGAAACCATCGAAAAGGCAGCGTGTCTCACCACTTACTGATTCAAGTAACCCAATTTTGGCCCAGGTAAATAACTGCTCTGTAGAACAGAAAATAGAATATTGAACATTAAAAGCCAGTACTACTTAAAATATCTAATCACTACCATATAGATTTTGCGTATATTGTGTGACATCAATAATAATCCCTACCGATGTAAATTATAAAGCAAAAATAGTCCTTGGATTTCTGAATTAATTTAAAGTTGGAGCCTTTTGTTCCGCAGGCAAGAAAATCATGATGATCCAAATAATCTTTTCTATTGATAAATCAATGAAGGCTGTAATTTGTTATAAATTGTCATCTGGGAAATTATTGGTCAGGCTCTATTTCTTTCTTAACTCAAGATCGTAAATGCTTTTGCAGGCTGCTTTTCTTTCCTCATTGGTTGGAGTTGATGTCGCAGAAGTAGCAGCACGTGCTGCAGTAAAAGCGTTGTCCGATATTGCAGAAGGAAAACATCAAGAGAATTTGAAAGCTCCATCGGAAAATGCAAAGCAGCAAGGTATTAGCCAGAATTTGGTCATACTAATTAGCAGTGTTGTTAATACCAGGTCGCGTCGCGCCTAACCAAAAAAACTGGGATAGCAGGATCGCTCTACCCGGATGACCGGGATACCGAAGTTAAATACTACTATGATATACAATACATTATAACATAAACTCAAAACCTTAGAAATAACTCAATTAACAGGCAGAAGGTCAGAAATTGAAGAAAAATAGACTTGGGACTTTCTTAATATGTAATTTATTACTAGGTTTTAATTGGGGTATATTGGAATTTACCCCCAAACTTTAATGTCCCACTCGTTATTTGCCCGGGATGCTATGCTTCTTGGCAGGGGCGAAGCCAATAAATATGGCTAGAGGGGGCAAATATTTCAATAAGTACATTAAATGGGTTCGGGTCGGAGTTAATTTATGATTTTGTGTGCACTTGTACATATGTCTCTTTCTAACTTAGCTCCGTTCATTTCAAGAATCGAAGTAGGAAATTAAACATAAATGAAACACACTCGAAAGCTATATACTCCCTCCGTCCCGAATTGAATGTACTGCGGGGCCAAACAAAAGTTTTTATGCAAGTAATTAAGTAATGTATGTTTATTGAAAGTGAAATAGTAAATATAAAGATTGTGGGCTCAAACACATGTTCCAATGCAATTATTGGGTTTCTTTTGATTATAATACTGGGTTGTGGGGTACCAAAATTATCAAATATGAAAATGTGACAACGAATTTGGGACAACCCAAAATGAAATATGGGTCATCAATTCGGGACGGAGGGAGTATATAGAGTCTAAAATAAGTTTTTAAGATACTTATTCAAAAAATACATATATAACATATATGACGATTCAACTATTATAGACGTTTTGCGAGTGATTGAATTTCAGCGAGATCCGGTCAACATCATATATTTACTACAAACACCTTGTGTTTAGCATAGTATTATAATCTTGCATTTACAATTGATATACATACATTTCTAAACATCATATATTTACTACAAACACCTTGTGTTTAGCATAGTATTATAATCTTGCATTACAATTGATATACATACATTTCTAACATATGATATATCTACAAGAGAGGGTATCTCGCAAAAATTGCTCAAATGTGATTCACAATTTGTAGAAGAAAACTTTGAGGGGGCAATATTAATTTCCAGGTGGGGGCAAAATGTAATTTTCTAGCTATATAGCCAAAAAAGTTAAAAATTGAGAGGGGGCAACTGCCCGCCCTCAAGACCCTCAAGACCCTCAAGACATGGTGGCTTCGCCACTGCTTCCCAGGAAGGGCATGTCAATCCTGCCCAGGTGCAAAACCGCACCGGGATCGCGCGGGATCTCACCGGGATTTACAACTCTGCTAATTAGATTTTGCTCACGTGCACCCACCATAGTCAAAATTCAACTTCTGCTTGTCGATTAGTAATTATGTGGTCGAATAAATGATTAGCTCCAGTTCCAGTACATATGGTCATGCTGCTAATTTTAGTTCGATTAGTCTTTACCGGAGCTTGAGTTTATTGTCAAATGAATGAACTATATGTTTTACTTACAGTCGACTTTATCTTGTTCTGGTGCATCAAAGCTTGTTTACTTTGTAGACTGCCTCAAGTGTGCAGACTTTTTTTACCTAGACCCACCCACTCATGCTTTTCCATCTTTTGATTGATAACTACCTACATCTGTTTCAGGGTTAAAAGTAATTATTTAAGTTTAGAATGGGGCAGTGGATGAGTTTTTCTGATAGTGAGGCGGTACAAGTGTTGTCAATTATGTAAAACTGCTGGCTGTTAATAAAATATTTGAGACATAAAAGTTTAACTGGAAAAGTTTCTACATAAAAGTGTATAGGTGTAATGTTGCATAGAGTATGTATTTAGCTCAACCTGAATATAGTTTTTGGATGCCTGACCTTCCACCCTTTCATACAGTTACCAATAATGCATCTGATGTCAATGACCTGGATTCATTAGGAGCTCTTGCTGAAGCGAACATGCAGCTTGACAATGAAGAGAAAGAGATGGAGAAAGCAATCTCTAGCATTGCGGAAGAGGTAAGCTGCAAGATGGTTGCGTGTTTGTTATGCATCAGTATTACCTTATTTTATTGACTGTATGCTAACATTGGCTGTTTCTTATCAGACAAATGACATTGAAGGAAAGATTAATCATTTTGAGGAATTTGATTTACAAATGGAGAAAAAATGGCAATTAGTTCGGCAGCTGCAAGATTTGCTCTTTGTTGATCAGCTAAGCCTCCGATTTCATAAACCCGATGCAACAAAAAATGTTGGGAAGGAGACACCCAAAAGCGATTGATGTATCTGTATTTTACTTTTCCATCGTTGTTGTAGCTTCTTTCTGTATTTATTTGATGGGCTGATATAATTGTTTTCCAAAGTGGCCCTTCAAGGAATCCATTGTATACTAGAGTTGAGACGGATATAGTTCATGTGCTAGAGGTGCACTCTAGCGATACTAGGTATAGCATGTGACATTACAAGCAGAATCGTGTAAGCAATTGGAGTGATGTGCTGAATTTGATCAGATTCAGGTTAGAAGGCTAAATTTCCTAGTGAAATACACACACATTTCTGCTATGTTGTTTTGCTGATTTGGTAAATGTTACCCAGTTTGCTGAAGAAATGTACAGGCAGTATAGCGTCCTTCAGGTGGAGTATAAAATTTTCAAAAGTAAAAGAAAAGTTGGAAAAGGAAGTAGAGAATCAGAGGAAATAGAAACATATACAAATGTAGGATCTCCATGGATAGAACTTGAGATTCGCCAGAAATATCTCTCCTTTATGCCAAAATTGGAGTTTACATAATTCACAAGCCGATGAAACCAAGTGTTGTGATGGAAGTTCAGCATCCGACTGACTCCACGATCGCAGCGCAATCTATGATAGTTGAAGGAAACGTTCTCTCATCTCATAGAATGAAAATGTGGACTTATCTTAATAGCAACATGCTATATAAATTGATCGAAGCAGGTTTTTAACGAATAACAAGAATATGTGATGATTTCGTTGCCTGATTATATTGCTTAAATATATAAGAATCAGTATGCCGTTTTCATTATGTAGGCAAATGCAGTGTATATAATTGTCAAGAGCTCACCTGAATGCACATTGTAGTCCAAATACAGATATCTGGAGATTAATCATAGGCACCAACAAAAACACTCTTGCGAAAAACTGGTCATCGGACGAGTCTGAAAGATTTAACAGCCTGCAGAAGAGGTATAGGTCATCAGAAAACATGATCCTGTTCATCTTAAATTAACAATTCAATATAATGACTCCAGATTGCTTCTTTATCTGTAATGTCGCACTAGACAAAATAAGACATTTTATGCCCTAGGCGCTTAGTATTATCTTTATCACAATGAAAGGACATCATGGTAGATTTTAAACTGGAACTCCATAAACAAACTAAAATGATCAGAGAAAAACAATGATGTTTATAATGCAGTAAAAGCTCAATTAACAAGGAAATCATACAATGCTGTTCCTTTGTCTCAATTCTTGTAAATCAAAGTTTTTTATATTAGATGTCATGTATCCATGGCAGAACTTATGATATAGTTTGACTTACTCTCTGAATGATGGGGGCAAACTTCTCTTCCTCTTCATCTACAAACTGCAGCACAATGAATGGTTCAGCAAGGGGATCTCGTTAAATCCAACTTGTAAATGCCAATGTCATAGTAATAGAAACATATCGAATTGAAATGCAACAAAAGTTAATGCTGGGGGAGATGGTTTGCAGACCTGTCCAGTTAGGGTATATAATCTGTTGTAAGTACCATTGTCGGCCATTCCCAGAACTGAATACAAATGCCTGCGGCTCTCTCCTGGTTTCTTCAGAGTGTACTCTATGTAATAAAAACCTACCAAACAGAGAAAAATAATATTACAAAGGATTCTTACACGAATCATGTATTGATTTGTGAATACAAGTAGAAAATGTTGAACTTGTCGAGCTATAAACGACGTTTTTTATGAGTTGTTGACATTGCTGAAAGTTCTATTTTAAGATCTTGTTCTTTGGCTAGTCATGCCATTGGATACATGAAGTTTGAGATTTGACACGAGTTTTGTTGGTAGTATAGTACCATTGGACGATCTGGAATCGATGAGTTTTGCTTCAACGCCAGGAGGATTCTGCCAACTTCTATCCAATCCACTAACCTGCCAAATAATTTAAGCATAAGAACATGATCACATAAAAGTTAAATAAAATCTTTGAGGCGTTTGTATTACAGGGTATTAAGATGATGAAAACCTACTAGATTCTCTGCAAACGCATCAACTTTGCCAAAAGACTCTAATCTGGTGAAATCAGCACCAAGGCCTGAAATTAGTAGGCTGACTGGAGACAAAAGAAACCAGCAAACGAATGTGGAAATTGATCATACTTCAGGATATACAGGGAATGTATTCACTATCTCATTTCCTACCATTTGAGTTGGAAATCTCTCGTGGATAAAATGCAGTCAATGACCTCACTCCATCACCTTCTCCACTTCCTACTTGCCAATCTGCATATAGTGTGAATCCCTTAGGAACAAGCTAATCGCCGCTACCTTTCATTGAAAGAAATGGAAAGAATGGGCAAGACTATACGTCTATACTTAGTCAAGCATACATAGATAATTCCAGCTTGTGAAAATAGAGTGTGCCTTACTGAATCAGATTTCTGTAACAGCTCCTAAATCTTTCAGATGAACCATAATCTAAGCACACAACTAAAATTACTAAATAGCAACCTCTAAGACAGTAAGCACGTGAGTGATAAGCATTGTACAATCGCCTCTATTCAGATTAATGGATTATAAACCCCTCCCCTCTACATTTTGCTTGCAAGATTCCATAAATCTAATTTACTTACAATTACATCTACAAAGTTAGCTTGGATAATATGAATTTTTATTAAATATAGAGATAAGATAGCCAAATTTCCATTCTTTTGAAGGAGATAAGCATTATGATTGTTGCCAAGTTAACTACTAAATGCAACTCAATCTAGCGAAATATTCCAAACCGGGAATCAAACATGAACCATCTTGCTAAAGAGAGTCTTTGCGTCTGAACTTCGTCAACTAGGCTAGCCCCTCCCAATTCTAACTCAAGCAATAATCACTCAAATATAGTCCTTAGTCCTCATGGTATGCGACAAATAGTAGAAATTGCAGGTCTAATATTCCATAATGCAGAATTATATCCACTCAATTCACATAAAAGGTTAGTGACAAGACTCACGACCATAACATAAATCAGCACACTCACCTTTCGGAAGGGCAAGCTTATACTTGTTCACTTCATCAGTATAATACAGAAAACCCTCCGGCAAATCTACAACCACATCCACATCCACCATTACAGTTCATTAAAGTCCATAAATTCATCAGAGGAAATGAAATTCCACAAAATTGCAAACACAAAGCAACTCGTATATTATCCCAATTTATCTACTTAGAGGCCAAACAAGAAAAAAGAAGCTACCGGGTTCGGCAGCAAATGCGACCGAAGTAAATGCCGGAAAAGTAAATGCAGCAGCAACTGCCTGAAACAGAAGCTCTCTCCTTCTCTTCCCACATTCTTCTTTCAAACTCTCACTGTTCACCCATGAAAAGAAAAACATAACATAATACTTATGGTTTATTGTCATAGTTCACAAATTGAAAATAAGTAATGGTTAAAGTAAAATTCAAGAAGCATTACCATGGGTTTATCTGATCAGGACCATTGTTCTTGCAGCATAGAATGGAGTAATTCTTGTTTCTCCTGATGCCTTCAAATGAGAAAAAAGGACGAAGTGAATAATACAGTAAGTATAAGTCTAGCAAATGGGATGGATTGAAGGATGAGATATACCTTGGAGTTGCAGAGGTGAGCAAAAGAGAGGGAGTGGAGATGTGTGAGAGAGGAGGCAGTGGAAGTGCATTGAAGAAACAGAGGCCATTGGTTTTCTATAGCTTTGATGTGCTCGTGTTTTTAGAGTTGTTTATACAAGATTTTTTTCCCTTTCGATTTGTAAATTTCAAGATAATAACTTATCTTATTTTCAACATTTAATAGGAGAATAAAATAAGAGCGAAGACTGGTTGGTTTTTAATTCAACGAGATAAAATTGTTGACTTGATGTCACAATTTATTTTCAACACTTTATAAAATTATTGACGACTGTTTTGTATATATAACGAACTTATATGAATTATTTAAATATCCTTCGTCTTCCCCCCATATATTTGTTATATTTTTCTTTTTTGATTTAAAAAGTTGTGAACTTTTTATTGTTAGTTGAATATTCTTGGAGGAGTATATAACAATATTATTTGGGTTAATTTAGCAAAAAAAAATATTTTTGGGAGTTTGTTGCAATTTTATTTTGGGTTAATTTTACAAATAAGATTTATTTTTAATTTTGTTCAGGTCAATCTGATGAAGGATATAACATAGAGTTAAATTTAATAAATTAAAATTATTGATCAATAAATAGATAATAAGTTGCAAACTCAATTATAAATAAATCCAAAAGTAATTAATTAAATGGAAAAGAAATGATGACATGGCATGCCAAATCAACAGAGGTGTGTGTCTCCGGCGTGTCGTGTACTCCGACTTTGACTTTTGGGGCTATCTGTAATTAGTTTCTAAAATCAGTTCATTGTTTGGAATGATTTGTAATTATTCAAACAACAGAGGGTAATTTGAAATGAAGTCAAAGAGGAGAGGTGAGTTTTGTAAAAAATAAATCTCGTTTATTTTGCTGTTGAACTTCAAATTTATATTGAATTCATTTTTGATCTCCCCATTGCACTTAAGAGTTGGGACGTTGCCTTCTCATACTGCAACAATAATTTGTGAAGAGTTGCCTCTTGCAATGATTCTTTTTAAGTGACCGGTTCCAAAGCTATTGAATTATCTTTAACTTCGTCATCAATCGGATTTTGAATTATATCCGCCACAATTTCTGTAATTTTAATCCTCGTAAAATTTATTATTTTCACCCGAATAATCTAGCAAATAACTCACATTTATTTTGAACTTGAAAATTTAAAGGTCACATGTAAAACCTCTTTATCGATTTAATACTATCTTGTTAAATTAATAAAATATTCTACTCAATATTATTAATTTATATAGATTTCACTGAACTTTTTGAATTGTACTAGTTTTCATTTTGTTTAAAATACTTCACATTTGAAAAGATGTGTAATCATACACATATACATATTGTACTTCCTGAGAATATTCTCAGTGATGTATGCCAAATCTAATAGTACTAACACGAGTGAGGTGACTAGTAATTTTACTTTAGTTCGGAAGGGGTAAAAGTACATAAAAACGCGTAATGAAAATTTGAAATGATAATGACGCTTAGGTCACCAACATTTGAAATAAATCGACATTATAATTACCATAATCCACGTCAAATCCGTAACTAATCATGACTTATGATTACAATATAAACACCGAAAGTAGATCCTCACTCGAGCGCCAAGCATTTGCCATCCACTCGCCAACTTAATTCGCTACACTAAACCTTTCGAAACTAGCTAGCGCGTGAGCGAACGAATCAATAAAGAAAGAAAATAAATTGCCATGTAAGCATTTGGTGGAAAAAGTAATTAAATACAAAAAAATTACGATATCTAATATTTACGAAAAGCCTTTTTCTCCACAAAACCCTTTTTCTAATCCCAATTTCTCAATCCCTCAGAAATTCCGTCTCGTTTCTTCTTCGATCTTCTTTGCCTCTCATATTCTGCACATAATTTTCTCAATTTATTGGTAAGCTGTTTCCGATTTTTCCCTATTTTTCTTAATTTTCATGCTTTTTTTCCGTGTTACTGTATTTTTTAGGGTTTTTATTTAATCGTAATTTTTTCAGTTTTTTTCTTATTTATTTTTTTGCTGGATCCGGTGGAAAGTTGAGTGAATTTGTAGAAATTGACACAAAATTCACTCAATTTGTACGTTTTCATGGCGGAAAAAGGCCATCTTTTCACAATTGAGCTTCACTCGCCAGTTCACTGAGTGACAGTTGAATTGAATTTGATTCAGAATGGCCTTCTTAATTAGGGCTATGGTTAATTTGAGCTACTCTTCTAGCTCAACTGTAAGATCTGCTAATAATTTCTTTCAATCTCTCACAGTTCAGCTGAGTATCGGCCGGCAAGCATGTCCGGTGGTGCATCGGATTCGGCAGCCACCGCTGTAATGAATAGCCATGAGACGCAGCCGTTTACGGTGGTTCCGACCTCAATTGTTACACCTTCTCAATTGGATCAGCAAATGCAATTGAATTTTGCATCGTATGGTCCGCCCGTTCCGGTTGGGTCTTCGCCTCCGAATTACCAGTCGATACCTGCGATTTCGGCTGGGGCGTTGATAAAGCAGGTGAGTGGAGAGCAGCTGAAGCGGAAGAGAGGGAGGCCTAGGAAGTACGGTCCAGACGGCAATATAGCTAGTCCTCACCAGCAGCAGCAGCACCTAGGAGGTGTAATGCCTCAGAATTTCTCCTCGCCGCCTCCTGCCGTTGCAATTGCACCGCAGACGGATTCACAGATGCCGGTGAGCGGATCCATGTCTCCTACGGTTAAAAAGGCTCGGGGCAGACCACCGGGCTCTAGCAACAAGAAGCAAAAGGTGGAGCCATTAGGTGAGTGGAAACTTGAAAAGTTTCTATTTTTATGTTAATTATGTTGATTTGTTATTGTTATTGTTTATTTGTTGCTATATCACTATATCAGGATTAGTTTATTATGGCATTGGTGAAGAAACTATAAATAGGTGTTAGCATTTGATCCATGATTCTTTAGGATATATAGTAAGGAAAGCTGGTTTTTATGAAATGCTATTTATGGTTATGAGTCATTATATAGCCTATGGAATGCAATATAAGTTTGCTGGATCTCCTGGATCTGAGATGTCACCAACTGCAGGATATATAATCCAGGGGAAGATTACCAGCATACCCTTTTGTGTCCAGAAACTGTCTTGCTTTTTCTTTATTAACTATAACCTGTCAAGTCTGATCTATCAAAGTAACTGAACATTGAATTATCTAAAATCCAAGGAAAAAGGAACTCAAAGCAGCTTTTCTTGTGACATACTTGATTCAACACTATTTACAGTTTTTCTTATTATACTACTATATTCTTCATCTACATGATCAAGATTTTAGTTTTGTGCTTTTGCATTATGTACCTGAGTTTTGAGGTGTAAGTTTGTTCACCTGCTGGTGTTGGCTGCTCAGCTATAACTTTTACCTTTTCTTTTCTGTATTCACTACTTCTTTTTACTCTCTACTTCCTTCTCCTTTATTCCCTTATAGCATTTGTGCTGGGCATTTTTAACTATCACAATTGTTATCATTTTATATCTGCAGAACTCTGAGTTGTTTTATTCGTGCAGGTTCAACTGGAATTGGTTTCATACCGCATATTCTCCATGTGCAGTCCGGAGAGGTAAATACTAATATCCTTCACGCCCCTTATGCTGCAACAGTTTCAGTTCTTTGTTTTATGTAGGTTTCTACGTAACTAAAAGCTGAGAAATAGAATTGATGAGTGTCCCGTTTGTGTTATCATCAATAAATGCCGTCCTTAGTGCAGTGCAACAATTATATCTTATTCAATTTAGCATATAATCCATGCATTGAGTGTAGTAAAGGTTACAACAAATTTCCCTATAATTAGGATTCATCACAACCATTTTTCATGTAATTAGGATTCACTTTCTCCTAAAACTGCAACATGTATGATGTTTAGACTACACATCCGAATTTCGAACTTAAGTTCTTAATAACCACTTCACATTTCTTTTCCACACCTTGTGTTGATAATGGCCTACTAAAGGAAGAAATTTGTGAAATAAAATTTGCAAAACAAACCTTCTTTAATTCCTCAACCAGAGAGTGTGGACTTCTATTGAAGATCAAATGAAAACTTAAACGATTGTAATTTTAAGATCTTCATATCAAATGAAAAATTAAAGGATTGTAATTTTAAGATCTTCAAATGCTCCTAAAGTAGGAAAGAATTAGGTTTTGAGGATTAAATTGCAAATACTGGTGCTCTGTGGTTTCTCTTCTTGCAATAGGTAAACTTGCACTGGAAAATGATGCACTGTGAACTGTTGCTACTTGCTAACTTATTAGGTTCAGCACCAACAGCTGTAAGGGATGCAAGGGTCGTTAACATCAATGGACAAAGTGATATGATGACCAAATGGACAAATTCAATATATACCACAGGGGGAAAAGATTAATGAATGCTAATTTTCTGTTCAGCGGCACTTGTGCTGCTTGTAGTGGTCGAATTCCAAAAATGCAAAATAAACTACAGTTCAGAGGTCATTATTCCTGCCAAGCAGCAAGGGCAGGCCCTAGGAGGCTAGGACTGCTACATTCGCTCTTGTTATGTAAAAAAAGGTTAATCTTTTGCATGGGGTTTATAAAGTTAAGAAAAGTTTTCCAAGTTTGGTTTAAGAAATGCGTATCAGTAATTCACTAATTCAGTCATATCATTTTGATGCTTCTCTCAAGCAGCTGTCGTCTTAAGGTCACTTATTTTCTGACATTTATGATGTCTAGATCCGATGGTTTAAGCTAATGCAGAGCAAACATCTTGAATATAACCTAAGGCTGCTGTTTTCACAATATAGTTAATATTTGAAAGGTGTTGCTGGAGGTGTGTTTTGTACTTCAATTAAGGTAGTTGTACTTCACTACCTTCATATTATACGTGAAAATACTTGTACTTCACTACCTTCATATTATAAATAAGCTACTTTAGTTGGTGATTAACATGCCAAGGCGCTGAGTTATGGTCTTTTAGTTAATGATGAGCCACTGTTCTTTGAGTTTGAATACATTCTGGATACTTTGGTCATTCTACCAGACCAACAGCGGCTATCGGATTTTAATTTCCATATTTAGCTACCAACTAGCTTTAGAACTCTGATGTTGTCAGATAAATAAATATCGGGATGATTACTGTATAATGTTCTAACAAGTGTCCACTTATTTATTATTGTTTTCTTTTGCAGGACGTTGCTGCAAAGATAATGGCATTTTCTCAGAATGGCCCAAGGGCCGTTTGTGTCCTATCTGCCAGTGGTACCATAGCAAATGTCACACTTCGCCAAGCTGCAACCTCTGGAGGAACTGCAACATATGAGGTTTTACTTAGATAAATTGGTTCAAGTCTCTATCTTTTAGATGTGTTTGAGTTTATGAAGTTGTGACTAACAGTAAGTCGCGAATATCAATCTTATAGAGGATTTCCTTGTTAATCTTTTGCAAGACATATAAAGTAACGTAAGGGTAACAGCATCACCTAGACGATTATCACACTCTATTTACATGTTAGCCACACAGAAATTGAAAAAGGATAGCAGCATTTTATCATCATGGGATTATCTCAATTGAAATTTCCAACACATACTGGTCTTATGGTAAAAGCTAATGTTCTTGTATTCAAGATTGTTTAATAACAATACCATTTTTCTTGACATGCACTTTGAGCAAAATTTCAAGATGCCTACGTATCCTAATAGTATCTGGCCTTGTGTTAAGAATTTCATGTAAGGTTTCCAAAGGTGGACTAGGCCGTAAATATCTCAGTAATACTTCAATTAACTTTTGGGAAAAGACTACATTGTTTGAATTATGGAGATTTTCATGACATGTTTCACTCACCAAATTGCTTTCTTTTGCTTATTCAACACTATCTTGTTTGTATAGGGGCGGTATGATATCTTGTCCTTATCTGGCTCATTTACACTGTCGGAAGTTGGAGGTCAGAAAACCAGAACTGGTGGTTTAAGTATCACATTGGCTGGGTCAGAGGGAAGGGTTTTCGGAGGTTGTGTTGCTGGAGTTTTGCTTGCTGCATCAGGTGTTCAGGTTAGTCCTGCTCCACTGAAATAATACCATGTTTAGACAGGGCTTCAATATTATATTATGATGCATGTTTGAACTATTAGTTTGGCCATTTCCAATTTTCCAGTTAATTAATTGTCCCATGCCTAATAAGGTTTCTGCTACAATGAGATAAAAATATTGATTGGTGGCTTATGCTAGCTGCTTACTGGTGATATGTAGGATCGTTTTGTAGAATTCTACAATTGTAACTAGGCTAAATTAGGAATAAAGCAGTATACTTTTGTACTACTGCAGTAGATTTGCGAGATCTAGGTTATCTTTTACATGTTCAACATGGAGCTACTTGATTTCTATTAGCAGTTACTAAATTAGCTAAACAGTAGTAACCCCAAAGTTAAATTATTATACTCTAATTATTTTTCTGTTTTGGTGCTAACAAATTTGTACTGGTGTGTTAGTGTTCACCTATAATGAACTTTCCTATAGTGTTCACCTATAATGAACTTTCCTATACATCACATTCATTTAACCGTTGTAAGGCCTTGTATGGCTTATCTGTATTACTGTGTATTGTTATTGTTCCAAGAGATGTATCACATTTTTTAAACTGCCATGGGGCTTTATATAAACACTCTCATCATCTGTATCTTGCCAAAGGATCGATAACAAAATGGTCTGCATCATAAAATTTAGCTGCAGTCCTTTATTACCATGATTATATTTCCAGAAGTACTACTATTTATTTATTTCATTATCTTTGAATCATCTTCTTATTTTATTAGCTATTAAAACTCCTAATTGACTATTTCAAGTGATCCTTGACAGCATTTATGTATTCAATATGCTTTTGTTATTGTAGGTGATTGTCGGAAGCTTCTTGCCAGAAACGTCCAAGGAACAGAGAGTCTCAAACCACATGGAGCCTTTATCAGCTCCAAGGGTAAATTTAGGTGGCGTAGGTGGGGTACCCGGTGCTAGCAGCTCTCCATCACGAGGTACTCTAAGTGAGTCATCGGGTGGGGTTGGTAGTCCATTCAATCATAGCTCGGGCAACAACTTGGCTCAAGGCATGCCAGGCTTACCCTGGAAATGATATAACTCTTGAATGAGCTTCTACCGCTCGTGTGGAATGTAACATAGTTGCGTTATGTAATTGTAGTGTCAGAATAAGGACCACATGCTTTGCGTAGTGAACCTTTTAGCTGGTGACGTAACTGTGTTGTTTAGGTGTTAAGTTTATGTCGCAACGTTGGCGTACTGATTAGAGTTCTAACTTTCGTCATCTCGTCTCATCTCATCTTGGTAATTTTCTTTTTCTAGCAGTATTATTTATAGTCCATTTCTGCTCTCCAATTTCGGTCTAATCCCACGACAGTAAGGACAAGCCCAGCTTCTCTCCAATGCTCTCCAATCTCGGCCTACCTAATCCCACGACAGGGCGTCATGCCAGCCATACTTGTCCAATGTCTTCCTTCTTCCTTATCTCCCTCCTGCTCAAGTTGCCATGAGTTGTACTTGCTTCAAGTCTAACTACAGAGTGTTCATATGTTCCACTATTTTAAGTAGACACAGGTGCAAAACTACTGAGATTCCTGAAGATGCAGATTATGTTCATTATTATCTGAATGATCCGGACTAGACATGTTCAATTTTTGTTAATGGACTAAAAGCACTGAGATTGTTAGCTTGAAGAGCTTTTTTTCCTCCTCTTTATTTGTCAGTAAGTTTTATTGTTCATCAGATATTATTAGATTTATTGCATGAAATGGTGGATGTATTATTTTTCACTGATGTTCATTCATAGAAAATAGGATTACTTAGAGGCCGTAATTGGTAGGGGGAATCCATGTCTTTTAAGTCAACCATTAATTTATCAATGAACCTTCATATTTAATTAAATAGCTTGGATTTATTTACACTATTGTAGTATCATCATTTTCTCTATTATTGAGAAGGTTTCATGTTTGGTGGGTCTATGTTGTAGATTTGTAGTGATTGTTAGCTCCATTGGTTCTTGACCCGATTCATTTTCATATTCTTCGGTAGATGGTATAAACTCTTCTTCTGTAATATTAGCTCCATTAACTTTTGAATTTTCAAGTGAATACCGACATGTAACATTCAATATCTGAATCAAATCATGAGCCCAACCCAAACAATCCGATCCCACCCGTTGGACCTATAACGACTTAGGACTAGAAAGCCCCTGTACATAATCAAAATGAGTCCGAATTTATCATCCACTTACCCTCAAGGCCTCGAGAGTTGGTCACATTTGTGGATGTTTTGTTTGAAAAACTGAAAACATAGTTACTCTACTGATGACGTTCACCTCAATGTCTTCAATTTTACTGGGGCGATGGTTTCGAATTGTTGTTGAAGATAACACCCAATTAACAGAAGAATAGTATCAGGTATCAATTTCAATTTTCTACAAATTTCAAGTTAACAAAAAACAAATTAAATACCTCTGAATTGGAGATTAATAAATAAAAAAGCTCAACGTTATTAGTTTTTTACACCATATCATATCAAGGGACTGAGAATCCTTGTTTTTCATATACGCATTATATTTTTTTTGAAATGGCTAAAGTTGATTCAACCGACCTATTCGTTGGAGGGGAACTGAATTTACAACTGCGGCTATACTTCGTTCTGTTACTACATTATATTATTTAATTATATGTTCGGTCGGTGAAGCAGAAAGAAGGGGTATCACAGCCTCGGGTGCTGCTTCAAACAGAAGGTACTCCAGATTGCTTCTGTTTTGCGGCTTTTACAAAATTGTTAATACCATCATTTCTTGATAACAGAAGGAACTCCACATAAATTTTTGGTTGCTGGGTTTGATGTGTGGTTTGGTTCTCATTTCTCTTATTATATTCAGCTACATCTGGTTTATTATGAATGCAGACACCGCATCTCCAAGAGAGAAACTTAAGGCATTTAAGAGCCACGACGATCGTATTAGTAATTTACCAGACGGTGTCATTAGTGATATTTTGTCCCGGCTAAACACGGACAATGCAGTGGCAACAAGTGTCCTATCAAGAAATTGGAGATACAAGTGGACTTCTATATATGACATGTACCTGAATACTATTAATCTCTCATTGCACCACAGGCAGGCGAGTATTCAAAGTTTTCGCAGTTTCATGAATAGGCTCCTGCTAATTAATGACACCCGAAGAATACGGTATTTTTGTCTTAAATCTGGTTGGGCCAATTCCAAAGAGATAGAGGAATGGACAACTGCTGTTTTCAGGCACGGTGTTCAGAATCTTGATATAAGAACTCCTGTACTTGATACTGCCACCAGTCACCACGATGCTTTTCTGGTTTGACATCATTGATAGAATTGAAACTTAACTTAAGATGCACTATAGGTGTTTCCTCAAGGAGTTGCATTTCGAGCCTCAAAAGTCTGTCTCCTGAAAGTACGGATTAGAGAATGACGAATCTCATAATACTAGCCACGTACTATTGAGTTTCCCTGTTTTGGAACTTCTTGAGCTAAAATTCTGCGTATGGATCAATGTTGATTGAAATTAAGGCACCGAAGTTGGTTAGATTCACTAGTCAGTCGCTACAAGACTCGGTCCACAAGTTTCTCCTAACTGCTCCCACAGTTACTCATGCAAATCTTGATCACATTACAAGGAGCAACATTTTTCATTCGTGGGGTTGCACAATATTGTATGGTTTTCAAAATTTGACGTGGTTGAGATTATCCAATCTAGCTGTTCTGGTATGATTCTACAAATTTTGCTTGCAGTTTAGAAATATTTTTTGACATTTTCCCATTCTCCACAAGAACTATACAGAACTACAGAAGCATGAAATGAAAATATTGTTATTACCTCCTTTTCATTGCCAGTCTCTTAACTAATCGTCTCTATTACAGTATGTATTCTTTTCATTACTAATAACTTTCCCATTATTGCAGGACCTGGTAAAAGCAAAATCAATGCTTGATCTTTCTACTCAGTCTCGGTTGAAAGAAGTTGAAATATATGGAGGTTCAATTGATGGTGGAGTGCTAATGGAGTTTTTTTCATATATTTCCATCTCTCGAATCAATTAGCTTGGTTCCTTGTGCCGTTATGTCCCCCTCTCTGTGGAACCTGTACCATTGTGTATCCGGCATCACCTGAAGAAATTCAGATATGCTAGGCTCAATGGGAAAATGTTTCCATTTGACTTGGCACTGGCAGAGTCCATTTCGAAGAATGCGAAAAACCTCGAGATGGTAATGCTGTCTGGACTTAACGAGGGGAAACAATACTGCAGCATGAGTTTTCAAAACTAATTCCTCAAGGCTACTTGTGCTTTTCAGACGGAATACTATGATTTGAATGCCTACGTAAGAAATTATATGTCACGGTGATGTTTCGAACTCTTTTTTTGTATTTCTCCTGTGTCATTTCTTTTTTCCTTTTTCCCTCCTTACCTTTATAATGATCTTGTGTATTACTGATCTCACTGTACAAGTTGGTAACATTGGTTGTTCTGTTTGCTTCTTTGTCTGGTTGCTTGTATAAGTGCTAATGGAGGTGATGGGTTACTACATAAATTCTAGCTCGCCCTTTAATTTCTCTGAATTTGAGGGGATTTAGTGTAGCGAATGAAGCATATATTTACCACTAATTTTTCAGCTCTAGGAGTTTATTACGTGTGAATGTGTAAACTTTCAAACAATTTAGCTGAAAAACTAGTTGATTTGAGAAACTAACCTTATTTAAAAAAAAAGTTAACTAACTAGCTACCAACTAATTAATCTAGCTTTCCATCTAACATATAATTTGTTAACAGAGCCTATATATAGGAGATCGATGCATGTCGAATTGCAAATTGTTCATGAATAACACTGCACCTAAGTAATTTTCTTTTACGAGGAATCTAAGTTGAAATTCATTAAGATATTTACCAGATTTGTGTTAGATATGTTTTGAAGAAATTCCAATCAATATTAATCTTCTCTAGCGTAAGGTGGCACAGTGGAATAGAGTGGTGCAGTGGAATTGAGCTGAAATTATAAAGAGATGTGTAAAATTCGATCTCTGGTGGAGTTATAAGATAGTTTAGAAGTAAATATGTGTTGGTATATAAGTAAGAAGTTGTAATCTTAACCATTAAAAAAAAATTAATCTTCTTCAAATGCTGCATGAATATAATAATAAAATCATCACATTTCAGGAAACGAGCATCATACATGAATTCTTCTTCTGAAGAACGCAAATTACTTAAATTAAAGACTAGTCAAAATACAAGGCTTGTTTGTGAGCTTATGCAAGAGCCGTATGTTTGATAGTAATAGATCTGAGAAACGAATCGATATTTTTATATATGGAATAAACATAATTTAATTTTACTAAATGAGTTTTGTTTTGGTAACATAAAATTGAAGTATAAACTTACAAGTGCACAAAACCAGTGACGTGGCTGAAGTGTCGTACGGCATCCTTCAACCTTTCTCCTTGTTGCAGACAAGCTCACAACACATTTGATTTGAGCTGATCAATTTCAATTTCTGGTTTTCTTTCCAAAATCTCAGCTTGCAATCAGTAATCTCTTCTCCTTCTTTTCTCCTCTTTATCGCTACCATTATTGTGCAATGCATTTCGCCTCATTATTGCAATCATCTAATTTATTACCATCCCACTTTTGGGTCTTCACTTTGCTTAATTAATCTCTTGGCTTGTAGTTTTGTATAGATCCATGCATTATATCTATAAGCTACAGAAATTAATGGTTTCATTGTTCACCAAACCAGATTAGTTGATTTAGTTCTATTTGGATTTCAGTACGGAATTGTGGGTTTTGCGGAATTAATGTAACTTGGAGAAATATCATTTTTGTTTGATTTTTTGATTGAGTTCATTTAGACAATAAGTCTACTAAGAAAACTGGTGTTTGTTTAATTGTTTCTGCTGTTTCTCAAGCAAAATAAGCAATCTTTGGTTACCAAAACGAAATTCCTTTTTTGTCTATTGGCAGCTGTTGCTTGTCTTTCTGTGTAATTAGGGACTGCATTGTTTTTTATCTGCAACGATACCGATTTACTATCTCATTTAGTCATTTATGGTTCGTGCATGCTGGCATTAGAACCCTGAGGAGGTTGGTTGTTCTCTGTGTCAGTTGCCTCCATCCTGTTGTTTGAAGTTTGATTCTGTCGATTGGTCTCGGTATAGTTTATGTTTAGACAGAATTTTTCGGGATGCTGACGATGGCTGGAAAGCTGGTTATATGATAGGGAACATGATAATGTCAAAATATGGAGCTTTGTAGAAATTAGGATTGATCTCTCTTTGCTTCGTCCCCTGTTGTTTTTGTTAAAATTTGTGCTTGTGCTGTTCAACGGTGAACGTAATTCATAGGATGTGATATTGAAGGATTTGATTTGAGATAGTAGATATTTGTCTCTGACTAGCATTAATTAGTAGATATTACCATGGATAGCATTGAAAAGGCGAAGGAGATAGTGTGGACAAGGCGCAAGAGTGGAATGAGTGAGAACAATGGAACTGTGGATCCCAGTAAGTGCCACAGCAATGGAGAGAAAAGGCGCCGCTGTGATTCTATGCAGTTGACAGCATTTTCAAGCAATTCTCTTCCCACTCAGCAATATGCGATGCCTATTGTACCTGTTCCAAAGGTTCAGGAGTGGAGTTCAAATTCATCTATCATCTTGACTGGAACAGTGAGCAAAGGAGCAACTGGACCACCCGTCGGATCTGTGGATATCGGTGTCAGCAAATCAGCTTATTACTTTTGCGTTGCTCTACCAGGAGTCAAAAAAGACCCTGGTAATTTATTTTATCCACTCAATCAAATTTCTTATTTATGGTCAAGAAGTTTACTTCTATGCAACTTTTCACTATTATGTTTTTCTGATTTCATAAAAATGTTCACTTTGTTGAGTAGACATTACCAGTTGGTGACCAGTTTATGCTGTCTAGAATGAACCCATTTAAATCTATAAGCTTAAACACACTGTTGTGCTGACACACTAATTTGGTTCTATTGCCATGTTATTTGGCGTGTTATGATGCAATTTAGTACGGTTATCTTGCAATTAGGTTCTGTGGAGTAACTGTACTATAGTGATGCAATAGAAAGATTATTATAGCTGGAGTTGAAATGGTTAGTTGTTTATATTTGAGAGAAGTGATCAATGTAACAAAGTATGTGATGGAACTCTTAAAATTAAGCACAGATCCTTTTCACTTGTGTTCACTCTTTTCTTGTTATGTACTACACCTCTGTACATATATTAGGATTGACAGAACCAGATATATGTAGAAATCAAACCATCTGTATTTCCACCCTCTTCCCTCTAGGCTCTAGCTGTTGCTTCAAGTCATTACAAACCTTGTTTTTCTTTATCAGGAGAATTCAGCTGTGAAATGAACCGAGATGGAAAAGTCTGCATTCGTGGCGTGACATCCACTGGCGGGAAGACCGTTACAAGATATTCCCGAGTTTTTGAAATGAAGTTCCAGCAGCAGTGTGCACCTGGACCCTTCTCCCTTTACTTTAGCCTGCCAGGACCTGTGGACCCAACATTGTTTTCTCCCAATTTCAGATCCGATGGCATCTTTGAAGGCTTCGTCGCTAAATATGAGAAGTAACTTGTGATTTACTCTTGTATAACTAAACCAGTTACGATCATTGTCTAATGGTAAATTGAAAAAACTTGCAGAAGCAAACCGCCTATGTATATATTTTACCTCTCAAGTCTAGCTTGAAGCTTGAACTACTAATTCTTCTTAGTAGTTGTTGCATATCGGTACTCTGCATCAACTGCTTAATCAGAAGAACATTTTGAAATGGCTATTTTTGTGCTCAGTTTTTTCTTGCACTTGTACTCAAGCTCTTACTCTATATACTTGGAACTTTCCCATGTTTTAATCTACTTGTGGTGGTTGTCCTTGTTTCTACAAACTAGTAAACCACACCAGGCGAAGATGCCAACAACAACATTTGTTGGTATAAAGGGAAGTTCGGTGTATCGACAATACCGAATATACTGTAATATATTACATTGATTGTCCCCTGTAATACTTAAAACAAATATTGAATGATCTATTAGTTGCAGCTATCTAAAGAATGTAGATTCGAACATGTGATTCGAATATTCTTGTAAAGATTGAGTAGACAAACAAGATGAACATCCTTCTCATAAAGTCTTCTCTTGTCTTTTGCAGGAAGTTACCTTCTAATTTCTCATCAATTTTCAATCTTCCATTTCCAAATTCTATGGACTCATGACGTTTTGGTATTCTGATATAGTATGATACTTAACGCGTAATAATCAAAGCTCAATTGGAACAACTTAGATTGACTCTATGTAAATTACATTTACAAAAACGCCGACTCTCAGTTTCAGTGTTATCCTTTCTATGAAGAAAATTATGAGAATGGTATAACTAATAACTAAATGTATTAAAAGTGAAATCGCCACGACTTAAAGATTCTGTCTAAATTTATTTTTCTTTTTATGCAGAAATTTAGATGTGATTGGCGTGATTTAGTCTATGTTCTTTTATCTAAACAGAACATAAATGAATTGATTTGATTTAAAATGAATTAAATTAAACTGAATTGAGTATGTGTACATCAAAATTAATAAGTTTTCAACAAAAGTTAACTCAAGTTTCACTTCCAGTCTACTCACTGAGACCGTCATTAAGAAGCTGGAACTTAGACTCGTTTTAGTCAAAGGAGCTTGAACTAAGTTGAGTGGAGCTAGAGTTGTGATGAAATAGAGAAAATAATAAGGTGTACTGGGTTTGCACTATGAACAAAACTCAAGGGGTCGAGTTTCTACTTTATTCCAATAATCTCATGAGACTACTTCTGCCTGTTTTAATGCGGACTACTAGACAAGCTAGTTAACGGGATCTGGAAGAAAGTCCAAATTAAATTGTTCCTCCCAAAAATGGTCTCGGAACTTCACCACATATTCCATAATTATTATCGTACAGGAGTTTCTTGTTCACAATTTAAAATACTTTTTTTCTAAAAATAGACAACTTAAAATATCTTTTTAAAAAATTTCCTCATAATTCTCTACAAGTCAAAGTCAAAGTTTCTTGCTTATTTGACTTTCAGGTGTAACTCACTCTCCAAATTTAAATACTAATCAAAATTCATATACAATGAACTTTGCCAAATAATTATATTAGAGAAATACGATCTATTTAAGAAGATTAAATTATTTTATGGTTGTTTAGAAATTAATTATAACCATGATTAAAAATGAGTTATGCTCAATGTAATTAAAACGCATAACAAACGCCTAAGGTTGTTTGATTTTAAATTTACGATAAGTTGGTTTTGCGTGAGAATAAAGTAATGGCTCTATTCTCTATATTTAAAATTCAATAATTTCAACTTAATTCAATCTAAATTTATTGTGTTCAGTGCAATTTGTTCTGTTTAATTCAATTTTTTAGTTATAAATAATTTAATTCGGTTCAGTTTGATGTCAAAAAATAATATAACCTTCGTTCTAGAAGGCCATCATTTAAAAAAATTGAAATAACTGACGTTTACCGTTTTCATTCGGCTGATTTTGACGAAAACATAGCTTATAAACTGAACCAAACAATCACTAGTAGTCCACTAATCACCATACTATATCCCAAACAAAAAATGGCGCTAAAAGTTCTATCAGCTCTAGACTCGGCAAAAACACAGTTCTACCATTTCAAGGCCATAATGGTCGCCGGAATGGGCCTCTTCACCGATGCCTACGACTTCTTCTGCATCCCTCCGATCATCAAACTCCTCGGCCGAGTCTACTACCACGACAACAAAATCCCGAACGAAATCCCCGCACACATCAGCTCTATCATGGTCGCAACCGCCCTCCTGGGCTCCGTAATCGGCCAGCTCCTATTCGGCATCTTAGGAGACCGCATAGGGAGGCGTCGTGTTTACGGAATCTCCCTCATGCTCATGGTCCTCACCTCGTTCGGGTGCGGATTCTCCATCAGCACGTCTCGAACGTGTGTCATGTATAGTCTCGGGTTCTTCAGGTTCCTGCTCGGGGTCGGTATAGGAGGCGATTATCCCCTCTCAGCGACTATCATGTCCGAGTTTGCAAATAGGAGGACACGTGGGGCGTTTATTGCTGCGGTTTTCTCAATGCAGGGGTTTGGGATTGTGGTGAGTTCGGTGGTGACAGTGATTGTTTGCGCGGCGTTTGACAGGGCGACGGATGGTAATGTGCCGGGGGCGGCAGATGTGGCGTGGAGGGTGATTTTGATGATCGGGATGGTGCCGGCCGGGTTGACCTATTACTGGCGGATGATGATGCCTGAAACAGCTAGGTAAGAGCAAGTGAAATAGTACTTAAAAAATTCACTGTCACTTAATACTGACTTGTGCATCGTTAATTTACTGTAACTTGTTGCCGGCTTGTATTTGGATTCTTTTATCGAACTTCTAACTAATTTTGCTGTTTATGATTGAAAGATTTTATCATAATTTTATTAGTGGTGGATTTAGCTGAAATAAGGAAAACTGAAAATTAATCACAAGATTCTGAATGTTCTACAATCAGATTGACATCATGTAGCTGACATTCAAACAGATATACAGCACTGGTGGAGAAAAATGTTGCACAAGCAGCTAAGGATATGCAAAAGGTACTCTCAGTTTCGCTCAGCCAAATCGCAGAAGATCACGAGCTATCTGCCAATGACAACTTAACCACCTCGTCCACCGAATACTCCTTCTCCAAAGAATTCCTAAGGCGACATGGCCGTGACCTGTTCGCGTGTGCTGCAGCCTGGTTCTTAGTCGACGTTGTCTTCTACAGCAGCAACCTCTTACAATCCTTAATCTACAAAGGGAACATTCCGGCAAAGTACGTGGGAGAAGAAGCAAATGCGTTCCAGGAAGCCATCCAGGTCGCGAAGCTGCAAGCGATCATTGCACTTTGTTCCACTATTCCAGGCTACTTCTTCACCGTCTACCTCATTGATCGAATTGGGAGAGTACCAATCCAGTTTTTCGGGTTTATGTTCATGGCATTATCCCTTTTGGCTATGGGGATCCCATACAAGTTTTACTGGAAAGACCACATTAGAAACAAAGGGTTCATGGTCCTGTACGGACTGATGTTCTTCTTCTCCAATTTTGGCCCAAATACCACCACGTTCATCGTGCCTGCCGAACTTTTCCCTACCAGATTTCGAGCCACGTGTCATGGGATTTCAGGGGCGATTGGAAAATTCGGGGCCATTATTGGGTCTGTCGGGTTCTTGTGGGCGTCACATGAGGAAGAAGGGAACGGTTACAAGAAGGGGATTGGAATGACAGCTTCGCTGGTGATGCTGGGAGGCGTTTGTGTTGCCGGGATGATGGTGACGTACTTTTTCACTCGGGAGACGAAGGGGAGATCGTTGGAGGAGAATGAGAGTGAAGATGAATTGACCGGCCTGTGCATTCTGAGGTGTGCTCAAAACCCATGTGTTGGGATGCGTTCGCCTGGAAATCGTCTTGAAAATGCTTGAACATGTGTATCTATTCATTAGGCTATACAGAATACAAGTGGTGTGATTTATTTCATATTTTTGTAGATTTGAGTGGATTTTCCCCTTACTATAGCTTGTAATTATATGTAAAATATCTTGTTGGGTTGCAATTATAGACAGAATGAATACCTTGCCATGATAAACATTGCCATTAATATTCCATTTGAATGAATCAGTTTCTATACAACGAAGTTTTCCATTTGAAAAGTGGTCCAAAAAGAAAAAGGAAGAAAGACCAGAGCTTAAACATCAGCAGTATTTATTTCTTAACTATGAAGTCAATCTTGAAAGAACAGGATGAAATAGCACACAGAGTTACAATGATCATATTCAAAAGTGATCAATTCAAATTCACTTGGTTTTCGTTGGAAAAGAGGCCATCTCATTGATGCCACAGATACCAGAAGGCTTCCCAGTGCTAGTCCTCATCCTGATGTAACCTTTCTCTCCCCATTTCGGTCCCCACGAATTCTTCACGATGATGTAATCCAACCCTTTATCCGTTCCATATCCTACTGCGGTGACTCCATGATCAAGTGCAGTTCCACAGTGTCCATCAAATACACCCTGCCAACATCAACACGAATCAACTTAAATTACACGTTCCAGAAAAGTATTGGTCAGAAGGGGTCATATAGCAAGAAATAGGTATTACCCCTTTGTAGAACTGGAAATCTCTACCAGAAGCTTCAATAGCTACGCTTATTGGCTGGTTAGCTAATGCCTTTAGTAGACTTTTCTCATCTCTTCTTGGTACATCATGGTAGCCACTTATTGTCACTACTGCTGATTCTTCCTGAGATAAAATTTGACCAAGAAGAACAGATAGGTCAAGATTCTAATAATTAACTTGCATAGTTGAAATGTTCAAGTTATTTAAGATTTGCTGCAAAATTTACCCTTTTCTCGTCACAAGTGCCTTCTTCCATGAGGTAAGGATAGTCTTCTTCCTTGTGAAGACCACCGCTTTTTACAATGTAGGTGAATGCATAGTCCATCAGACCTCCATTGCAGCCACTGTTGAACATTGTGTCGCAGTCGATCAGCTCTTGTTCTGACAAAGCAGTTAAATTTCCTGTTACAATCTGGTTTATGCCCTCCACTGCTGCCACTGTCGAAAACGCCCAACAACTACCTGCTCATTTGTTTTCCAGAAACATTCAAACAATTATTAAACTTATATAAGAAAATAGAAATGAACTTTGTTTTAATTACTAAAAGAAAATAAATATAAGCTGTGACTACCTACCACATGAACCTTGGTTCTTGACGTCAGTAACAGCGCCTTTCTTTCTCCAGTCGACAGATTTAGGCAAGTCTTCGAAACCTCTGTACTTGAATTCCTCAGGGGATTCATTTCTTCTAGGCAGTTGATCAACTTTGAGCCCCAAGTACAAGTTCTTGAATTCATCATGACTCATGTCAGCGAATTCGTTCAATCCTAGCCAGTAGTTAGAATTGGCCTTGTTCATCTCATCTATATGGTTCAAGTTGTCCTGAAAAATCTCAAACCTATGCAACTTTTCTTCAAGGCTCTTGTACTTCTTGTCATGCTTGTCTACCCATGATTCGAAGAGACTGATGAGATTTCCAACTGATGTCAAGTCATCTGGCGAATAGCCCACAATGGAGAAATCTCGGGCGGATGTTGTGATAGCGGAGAACAATAAGAAACTTGCAAGAAAAGATAGCTTGGACAGTAAAGAGAAAGCCATGAATAGTGAAGAGGAGAAGTAATAGTAAAGTAGTGAACGATGGTGAAAAGCTAGATGCTTGCGGCTGCTTTATAGATGTGAGTTTTTGTATGTAATTGTGTTGTTTACAGGAAAAGTGAAGTTGTTGGATTATAAAATGTCTGTAGTAATCCAAGACTTCAAGGTTGGTTCTTTCTTGGAAAGCTTTCAATCTAAGCATACTTTTGTCCTAACTCTCTAAGATGTTTGAATATTGATGATTTAACATGTGACAAACCCCTGATGCTAATCATGATTTGAAGCCAAAGATCTGCTAAAATCAAGCTTGCTTCACACCATATTCATGCTTGCAAGTTTCTTCTAATTGCAGCTCGTTTCAAATAATAAAAAACCGGAATGTGTGTGTTTGCGTAAGAGACACTATAACTTCTCTTTAATAAAATTAGCAGCATACATGAAACAGAACATTAATCAGAATAATCCAGATGCAAGCAAAAGATACTAGCTAGCTACTACAAGGGGGATGCTGCGGATTTTTATTTAGCTAGCTAGCTCGTACAACATCACATCATGGAAAGACTTCAATCAGGGACCTCAACAGTAGTGATCACATTCAAAGTTTATCTGATATAGGCCTCCAGTGGCTCTAACAGTAGTGATCACATTCAAAGTTTGTTTGTCCTATAAAATACAATCATCATCATCAAAGATCACTCTACAATGAGAGTGTTCAGCAAGGTGAGAGATAGATAATAAATTGTAAGTAAAAGCAGGAACAAATAAAACATTGTAAAGAGTGATACTATTTGTGAGTTTAACATCACCTCTCAAAGTAGCAGTAGTGAAATGATTGTTGGGAAGACTAATAAGTAGTGAAATAGGGGTGGGTTTGGATATGAAAATAGTATCATCACATATCATATGGTCACTGGCACCAGAATCAATAATCCACAAATGCTTATGTTTAGTGCAAATGGCATTAAGACAGAAATGTGAACCAGAACCTGCAATGGCATCTATAGTGGCCTTAGAGGCAGCTGCAACAGTATGGTTGGCCTGTTCAGGTGAAGTAGTTGAAGCTCCATGGTTGGAAGAGTGTTGAGGATAAGCATTTCTAGCAAATTCCATGAACTGAGTGAACATGTCTGGTGTAAACATAAGATGCAAACCATTTTGACTGTGAGAAGGCTGCATGGTGGAGTGATTTGTAGAGGGAGTGTTTTTCCTTATGCCGCGAGGACCTCTCCAGCCAGGTGGGTAGCCAATGATTTGAAAGCACTTGTCAGCAGTATGGTTTGCAAAACCACAATAAGTGCATTTTGGTTTCTTCTTATTACCAGAACTACCCAAGTATCTTGGAGGGTTGGCATAATTTTGCACTTGTCCAGAAGGAGCATTAGAAGCTTGCATAGCCATAATGTCAGTAGGTGTAGGATTGGTGTGAAAGACAGACCTCTGTGACTTCTCTTGCGGGAAAATAGAATAGACTTTGGGTAAGGGAGGCAAGGGAGTATGAAGTAAAAGTTGGCTGCGAATGTGACTATAGCTGTCATCAAAACCATCAAGAAACTCCATGACAACATCAGAGTCATGAAATTGGGCAATCAATAGCAGAGGTTCCACACTTACAACGCATAACAGGCCTGTAACTCAAATACTCTTCCCCAACTGACTTAAATTGATTGTAACACTCAGTAACAGTCATGGATCCTTTATGCAGAGAATTGAGGGAACGTTTTAATTGAAATACACGAGTACCATCAGACCTAGTATAACACATTTCCAAATCATTCCAGACTTGAGGGATTTTGCAATAGAGCAAACTTTTCTTAACCGATTTATCAATCGAATCATGATCCATCCTAGAACCAAGTCATTAGCACGAATATAAGAAGCATAGAGCAAGGGCTCTTTATCGACATCAGGTATGATGAGTGTGCCATTGATAAAACTGATTTTCTTTTACACTGAAAACCATCTTGATAGAGTAACTCCAAGAAACGAAATTATCACCAGTAAACATTTCAAAGACGACTTGTAAACCGGGATGATCAGAAGGATGTAAGTAAAATGGATGAGAAGGAACCTCCCATTTCTGAGTAGTTGAAGACGTTGATTCCGCCATTGATGCAGGAATTGTTGCTTCGAAGAAAACGGTTATTGAGAACCGAATGCAGAGAAACCGTTGTAGAAATAGGCGAAGAGAACCAGAGTGATCGGCGACGAGGAGCCGATGAAGAATGCGGAAGAGAGCTTATCAGAATCGAGTGAATCAAGTGAACAAACTAGCGTTTCGATCAAAGAAATTGAGACCAAATCAAGAAACTATATCTTCAATATAACCAACATTGATTCAAGCATGAAAGTCTTGATCAATGTTTTGGAATTACAAGTATGAGAGTGTGAAAGTGAATAAATTGGAGAGCAAAAAAATACAACTATTGTAGTCTATTTATACAAATAATGAGTAACTAACTCATAAGCAGTTAACTCAACTAATAACTTGTAGGTAGATCAAGTCCTTTTGACAAGGGTATTACTCCTCCATACGCCTATTATTGCCTAAAAAACAATAAAACAAAAAGGAAAGAAAATGAATAGAGGAGACATGCATCAATGTTCAATGATATACAAACATAGTATTACTTTAACTTCCTATCAAGGCCCTCGGCAGCCTGTTCAAGGGAAGCACGACTTCGGAAAACGTTAAACGCGGAGGAGGCGGTAACCGCTGGTGCAGAATTGGGGGTGCCGATCTTGTAGTCCTCCAACTCATTGTACCTCACATACGGGCTGCTCTCCAGGCGCAACTGCGCTGCTTCCGTTCTATGCTTATCGCTGACATTTCTCCTCAACTGTGGCTGTCCCCCATCTTCCGATTCCATTTCTATGAGCCTATAAGAAGATTGTTGCTTCTTCAAATTGTCAAATAAAGCCAATATGTTCGTACTAGATAGGCAAGTTTATTTGCTTGTAAAGGTGAGGAAGTAAAATGAGGACCACTTAACAAAAATGAGGACCTATAAACTCGTTCCACCTTCGACTCATCTCTTACTTCACCCTAAAATTAGTTTTAGGAGAATCATACTTGTCTTCGTCAAACCCAAGCCAAAAGGTCTAAAAAATTCCAGCACATATAAATTTTACAAAAATAAAATTTTCCGGTGTTGAAGAATAATAGTTATATACGTAAACATCCGCATTATATATATATAATAGTGAAGTCACGAAGAAACAAGTTAAAAGGTCTTAAAAATCGAACAACCCAGTCGCTCTGTTATTTACTTAATCTTTTCTCCACTCTCTCGCACTCAACTACATTCAAAGCGAGCAAATCATACGAGTGATCTTATTTATTTATTTTTTTAAATATGATATTACAATTACAATACTTAATCGAATAAATACTTGACATTAATAACTGTTCAATAAATTTTTATATAGAGGATAAATATTATCCATTTCGAGGAATTAGACCCGTAACTTCTTGATAACGAGTTGTCTCAGCTTAACACTCGGCTACAAACGCTTTGACGATATTGACTCATTACCCGTAAGCATCAAGAACGAAGCGTACAATCTAGTATATTCCAAACTAAATCTTTAATCCACTACCCTTAAATGTTGTCCAGGTCAAAACACAGTAACTCGGGCTGGGCTTAGGTGGCACTAATTGCCATCTCAAGGAGTGCTTATGAACTTGTACAAAAATTTGTAAGAGTTTAAGTTTTTATGAAAGTATAGGAAGTAAAGTTGTTCAAATGATAATTTATTGATCTTGATTTAAAGCGGGTATAACTTTTTAGTCTGATCCTCTGATTCTAGCTTTTTAAGACGACGGACTTGAAAATGTTTAGAGCGAACGATGGCGATCTTCTTGAGGACAAATGAACTCTTCGAAGAATGTTTCTTGACCGTCGCAAGACTGGGCTTTGATCTTGTTTGATGTTGGTTGATCGCCTAGAAACGTTTCTCCAAGTGTGCGAAGACTTCTTCTTAGATCAAACGGCAACTACTCTTGAATTTCTAGATGAACTGCTTGAAGGCTTAGTCAAACTTCAAGGCGGATCTTCCGAAGAAGCTGGTGGCGCTTGAAGGAAGACGGCGGATTTTGAGAGGAGGTTGGTTGTTCTTGCTCTTCTTTTTTCTTGCTTGTGCTCCTTTGTTCCTTGCTTAATAAAAATGTGTGTAAATGAAGGGGGAAGACCTCTATTTATAAGTGTTGAGATGTGCTTCTAAAAACATGAAAGTAGGAGTCCTGTGGTCCAGTTCAATACATCTGGCCCACTTTTATCACTTTTAGGCTTAGTTCATTATTTCCAGTCCAATTTGATCGTACGCAATTTCTTCCACATTGACTCATACAACATGATTTAATTTAATTTTATATATTAAAAAATGATCTAGTGATTTTATTTTAAAATTAATTTAGTAAAATTTTAAAATATTAGAAAATTATATTTTACCTTCTAATATATAGTTTTTAAATGATATTTTAAGGTAGACGAATTCTGTTCTTTATAGAGAGTGAAGTCATACTATATAGTATACTAAATATGCGGCTTTATATATAAATTGTTAATTGTATATTATTTATGAATTATATATATATTATTACATATTAATTGTGTTACTACTGAATCTAATTTATGGAGAGTTTGTCATCCATTAACTTTGAGGAGGACGAGGATGCCAAAAGTTTTGCCAGAACGATCCACTAGGCACAGTGATAATCACATATTTCGGGTGCTAAAAAGCTTTGGGGGCCAACCCAATATGTAGATATGATCAGTGGAGACAAATTTGTCATAATTGCCATGTCCAAAATTTGACAATTTGCATAAAACCATATAGAAAATGCTGAACTAATCGAATTTTTACCAAACAACGAAAAGACACATAAAAGATAAAAAGCTCTTTCACTTTTCTGGAGTCTCAGAAATAAACTGCTTCTGCTTCAGCTTCAGCTTCATAACTGAACATAAAGATCTTGTTGAGATTTCATCCTCTCGTTCTCTTATCCTGTCTCTTTCTGAAATAACTAATCTGAAGAAAAAAAGGATCCAACGTTATTGCCTTATCCTTCACACATACAACCAAAACCATTTCTTGGTTCACAAAGCACCAACATTTATGATCATACATGGAAATTTCTAGGCCCCAAAATGCCTCTACCAATCCATACTCTTTTTCTTTCTCCTCTTGGCCAAGTCTCCAGCTTCATACATACACATATTTTCAACCACAGTTAAACCATTTCCTACCTCACAAGTTCTCCAATCATGGCGGCAGAATACACCGGTGGAAGACGAAACTCCAACACTAATCTCCTGCAAGAACTTGAAGAGCTCAGTGAGACCATGTATCAGTCACACAAAACAACCCGGAGAACTGCCTCCCTCGCTCTCCCACGAAGCGCGGTTCCTCCAATCCCAGCCCCGGATGAGGTTTCGATACAAAAGGATGAAATCAACCTCAACCCGAAGCCGAGAGCCAGGCGCATGTCGCTGTCTCCGTGGCGCTCGAGGCCGAAGGTGGAAGAAGAGGCAGAGCATGTAGACCGGAGCAAATCGTCTGCTCCAAACAAGAGTAAGTGGGTTGACGAGCCTTTGTCTGGTTCGTCGGAAAAGAAGAAGGGTCTTTGGAACTGGAAGCCGATTCGAGCACTGTCTCACATTACCATGCAGAAGCTGAGTTGCTTGTTCTCTATTGAAGTGGTGACGGTTCAGAACCTTCCACCTTCCATGAACGGGCTTCGGTTGTCTGTTTGTGTTAGGAAGAAGGAGACGAGAGAAGGAGCGGTGCAGACCATGCCGTCCCGTGTTTCGCAAGAGGCAGCTGATTTTGAGGAGACGCTGTTCGTTAGGTGCCATGTTTATTACACTCCTGGTAGTGGGAACAGCATGAAGTTCGAGCAGCGTCCGTTTCAGATATACGTGCTTGCCGTTGATGCAGAGGAGCTTGATTTTGGCAGAAATACTGTCGATTTAAGTGGTTTGATTCAGGAATCTATAGAGAAGAACTTTGAGGGGACGCGGATTCGTCAATGGGATACGAGTTTTAATCTTTTGGGTAAGGCGAAGGGAGGTGAACTTGTTCTGAAGTTGGGGTTTCAGATTATGGATAAAGATGGAGGTGTTGGGATATATGCGGAAGGCCAGAAGGGGAAAAGCAGAAGTTCCCCTGCTGGTGCAAGAAAACAATCTAAATCTTCGTTCAGTGTTGCTAGTCCAAGAATGTCGGGCCGAGCTGAATCTTGGACTCCAAATTCACAAAAGGGAGCAGCTCCGGATCTTCAAGGAATCGATGACTTAAATCTTGACGAACCAGCTCCACCTCCGCCTTCAAGTCCTCCGCAGAAGCCAGAGGAGCCGGATGCAAGGGCAGATGACAATGATCTTCCTGATTTTGAGGTAGAGGATAAAGGAGTTGAGATTCTTGATAAGAATGGAGGAGAACAGGAAGAAGAACATTCTTCAGAGTATTCTGATGCTAGATCGGTTTCAAGTGAGGTTGTCAAGGAAGTTGTGCAAGACCCAAAATACGTAAAAAGATTGACGGAGCTTGATTCGATTGCTCAGCAGATAAAAGCTCTTGAGTCTATAATGGGAGAAGAGAAAGAAGACAATGAAGATGAAGAAACTGGATCACAAGTGTTAGATCCAGATGAAGATAAAGTAACAAGGGAATTCTTTCAGTTGCTGGAGGATGTAGATGGAGATAAACTCAAGATTGACAATGGTAGGATGTCATCTGCAAAGTCGGGAAGTACGCTAGATGAAGACGAAGATGTCTTTATACCTGATCTTGGGAAGGGATTGGGGTGTGTGGTTCAGACGAGGAACGGAGGTTATTTGGCAGCAATGAATCCTCAGGATACCGTTGTGGCAAGAAAAGATACAGCAAAACTTGCAATGCAGATGTCGAAGCCATTGATTCTTCAATCAAACAAGACTGGCTTTGAGTTGTTTCAAAAGATGGCAGCGATTGGTCTTGAAGACTTGGCAACTGAGCTTTCAGCACTGATGCCAATTGATGAGCTCAAAGGTAAAGCAGCAGAACAAATAGCTTTTGAAGGGATTGCTTCTGCAATTATCCAGGGGAGGGACAAAGAAGGTGCGAGCTCAAGTGCTGCACGAACCATTGAAGCTGTCAAATCCATGGCATCTGCTATGCATAGTGGCCGAAAAGAGAGAATTTCATCTGGCATTTGGAATGTCAGTGAAGAACCTGTAACAGTTGATGAAGTTTTGTCATTCTCTATGCAGAAGATCGAGAATATGGCGGTGGATGCTCTGAAGATTCAGGCAGGCATAGCTGAAGAAGATGCCCCATTTGAATTGTCCCCACTGGATGCAAAAACTGTCTCAGCTAGTGGAAAAGTTTACAGCAACCTTCTATCATCAGCGATTCCGATTGAAGATTTGACAAAGGAGAACATTAAAGGTGCTGTAAATGAAGGTTCTGATTCTACAGTTACAATTTCTGTGGTTGTGCAGTTAAGGGATCCATTGAGGCAGTACGAGGCGGTTGGCGGTCCATTTATAGTACTGATTCATGCAAAAGCTGCGGATGGCATTTACGAGGAGGAACGGTACAGAGTAGTAAGTATGCAAGTTGGAGGTATAAGAAGCTCAGGCAATAAAAGTTTATGGGACACAGAGAAGCATAAGCTTACTGCATTGCAGTGGCTTGTATCGTATGGAATTGCAAAAGTTGGGAAAAAGGGAAAACGTGCTGCGTTGAAGGGGCCGGATCTCCTATGGAGCATTGCCTCAAGGATAATGGCTGATATGTGGCTTAAGCCAATAAGGAATCCTGATGTCAAATTCACCACATGAGCAGCAGGTGCACAGACTCTTTAAACATAGAGAACAGGATGCATGATCCTTCCGTGTTATATGTTTCTCATGGCAATTGGCAAATCCCCCTGTATTAAAGTTTTGCATGAAATATTCCATGTTTGTAGAAACTGTAGACCAAAATCATATATCTTTCCAGAGTCAGAAAGTCTTGGTGCAGCGTACTTCTGACAATGCATAGACGAATTTCTGCAATAAGAATTACATTGGGCATATTATAATTCTGTGGAAGGTGCACATAGCACAAGGTGTCTAATGCTGTATCTTCCATAAAACAGAAAGAGAATGCCCCGGTGCTTCCATTGTGTTGGCATGTTAGTTCTTTACTCTAGGCAGATGAGAAGAATAAAATGGTAACATTCGGCATTCTCAGTTCCCGTTTGTGTAATTGTGAAATTGTATCTTCTCAACTCCACAAGTGCCTTTGTATACAAGATTTGCAATAAGAACAGTCATTGCACAATAGTACAGTCATTAAGCTTTGCATACATCATAAAGAAGTATGCAAAGCTTAATGCTTGGTTGTTTCCCATAACTCTTTTTCTATTTGTTTCCCATAACTTTTTGAAAAACCTCAAATAAGTCCCCAAACTTCTATTTCGATTTGTAAAATTACAGCAACATCTATTCAAGTTGAAAAATATCGTGTGAAGATCAAAATTGAAAGCAAAAATACAAATCGAAGATGAATCTGGAGCTTTATCAGCTCCAATACAGCTCCAATCCGAAGCTTTATCAGCTCCGATTCATACCGCTCCAATTCATACAGCTCCGTTCCGGAGCAAAATTACAGCTCCAGCGGAGCTTTAAAACAGCTCCGCCGAAGCTGTTGGTGGAGCTGTATAGAAGAAGAAAAGGAAAGAGTGGAGGAAGAAGAAAGAACAAATTCGTTGGATACTAAGAAAAGAAGCTGGAGAAGATGAAGGAAGAAAAGAGGAAAGATGGAGGAAGAAGAAAATGGGTGAATGTTAAATAAGAAGAAGATAAATTTCTTTTATTTAATATTATTTTTAGAATGTTAAGGGCATGTTTGGTTGTTGCATTTGAAACCATAAAATTAGGATGGTTAACGGGTGAAATTGAAAATGAATTGAAACTAAGTTATACCAATGTGGAAATGTCATTTTAAATCGATAGCCCTATGTAATTATCCCACAATTCTATTATGATGTAAATTATTATTACTTTAATATTTTTTTTAATAATATTAATAAGTTGAAAGTTTGTACGAGTACTGCGTGTCAATTTTCTGGTATATTGAAAAAGATACAGTACATTACGTTTGAACTCTTTAAATAGAGCAAAAGAGCTCATCATCCCTAATTAACTTTGTAATTGTAGACTAAATACATAAACTGTTTCACTTGATCCAGGGGCGGATCTAGGGGGACCCCTAACCTCGAAATTTTTTATTTTATTGATAATATTTTAAAAAAATTTAAATTTCGACCACCAACTCTCGAAGAACCTTCATATATATAGTTTCGTACCTCCGAGATTCATGTATGTGTACTGAAGTCATGAGAGTTTATACTTTATTTCTGAACTTCACTTCACTTGTTACTTTCCCAGCTTTTTCTTTCCTTTGTTTGCTCTCTGATAAAACACGAAACGGGTCATACATAGCTTGTGATTTGTGAAAGTAGCAATAATATCAGATCACGTATAAGAATTAAGTGCAAACATAAACCAACTGGTCGATACAAGTGAACTAGAAAGATATGGGAGATCTTTTCCAGTTATTGCTGAAAGAAATGGTACGCTCGTCTTTAGCTTTTGGATGAGAAATGGTCATCAATACATAAATGACAGAAATATGAGAGATGAAAAGTCGGAGAATAAAATAAACACAGCTAGAACACAATTATGTTCTGAGCTAACAGAATGTAGAAAAGTCAGTTGAGTAAGGGAGGCCCTCAGGTGCCTCCACGGTCCGCCCCTATATGTTAAGCATTCATTTTGTCCGCCCTTATATGTTAATAAATCATATTTTGTTCTTTGTCTTTTGAAGACATGGCACAACTTTACAGCAGTTGACAATGATAGAAGGGAAAATTACTGGCAAAGAGCAAAATTGGGGCTAAAATTACAAACTAGTAGCTGCAGGATAATAAAATTGGGGCTAAAATTACAAACTAGTAGCTGCAGAACTTATCCATTGCATCGTCTGAGGGAATATCTTAGATGTTTTTATTAGATATAAAATTTTATTTTTTACAATAAAATTTACATGATCTAAATAAAAATTTACAGACAACGAAAAAATTCACATGCACTGAATAAAAATTCACAGATTCTAAATTTTAAAAAAATTGAATTTTATATCTAATGAAAAACTGCTATTTCTCTAAATTTTATTGAAATAGTGTCTTCTGTATCATTTGTGATTTACAATATGTGATACGATAGCCAAAACATCTTTTATACTATTTTCGACGTTCAATACATATATTATTATTAAATTTAGTACATAATTTTTATAAAGTTTAATTTAAAAATAATTTATATAGATGAAGTAATAAGTGGATGACAAAGAGTAAGAAATAAAATTGATAAAGCATAAGAGATAGTGATTAAAAATGACAATTATATATGACACAACTCTATTTGTCCATCAGTGTCTCATTCTCCATTGTACAAACTTTAAATTAAAGGTAAATGTTTAGACATCATCCTTTTCAACACTAATTTAATGTTAACTGGACGATAAACATCATCGTAATAACATCCTTAAATGCATCTACAACACCAATTTATATTAATTAGACCGACTAAAAATATACAATCAACTTATAGCGACCGGATATATGTACGAGACGATTAAATCGAACCATCCAGATTACTACAAATATTCACAATTCAAAATTGGGCCCTAACACAATTAACACACCGTCAAAGGAGTAACCCATAATTTCCCAAAACTCTCGCACTCTGTGGACAAACACCCAAAACATAACCGGCCACATTTCTCCGCCCAAATCACCGGCCATGGCCACCGTAGCTCCGCCACCACCTTCCCTGAAATCGAAACCATCACCTCCAAGTCCTTCTCCTCTACGCAAAACCCAACCTCTCGCCTTCCCCTCAGACCACCGAAATTCCATTTCTTACAATTCTCGTTTCCCCAAATTGCCCCTCGCCGTCTCCGGCAACACTTCTCTATCTTCTTCTATCAATTCATCATCATCCAATATTGTCACCAAGCCTGTCATCGTCATTGATAACTATGACAGCTTCACTTACAATCTCTGCCAGGTCATTCACCTTCAATTTACCTTTTCCATTCTAATTGAGTCAAATCAATACTTTCAGCTTCTAATTGGTTCTTTTGTTTTCATTTCAGTATATGGGAGAGCTCAAATGTGAATTTCAGGTATACAGAAATGATGAGCTCACTGTTGATGACTTGGAGCGGTAACCACTTTTCTTGGCCTAATTCCATTCATTTGTGCTGTTTCTGTTTTATTCTCTATTTCTGTGTATCACGATTCTCTTCGCATTGGACTGATAGATACTGAAGTCCCACCATAGAAGATGACTCCCTTTTGTTGATTGGGATTTGGGAGATTGTAGTCACATTATCAAATTCAAGAAAAAGTAAAAGTTTCGGATAGGCATTTCAGTGTTTTTAGGAAACTCGATATTCGGTACCTACATAGTACTAATACTCTGAAATATGCTAAGTTGTAGAGACGATCTCATTATCAAAATTAATTAAAAGAACTACTTGATATTCACCATCTACCTATTACTCTGGAATGTGACCAGTTATAGATTTAATTTCTCAAAGAGTTTCATGGCTCTGATTTGTGTATGCTGCTTGAAATAAAAACTACACTAGACATGGAATCTTGTTTCATCACTAGTTCATGTATTCATTCCAACTCTACTCTTAGAAGCATGTGGTCGGCCATATATGAATAAGCTTGTGAATAAAGGTGTATATTGAAATACGATTATTGGTTGCTTTGCAGAAAAAATCCAAGAGGTATACTAATATCACCTGGACCTGGTAAGAACTTTTAAGGTACAATTCTATTTTTTTTAAATCTCGAGTGCAAGTACGTTTTGACCATATATTGATGTTCTCTCTATGTTTAGGTACTCCTCAAGATTCAGGAATATCGCTAGAAACAGTGTTGAAGCTTGGACCTACTGTACCAATTTTTGGTGTGTGCATGGGTCTGCAGTGCATTGGTGAAGCTTTTGGAGGTGGTTTGTAATCTTTTATTTATTTTGACGTGCTTCCTTTTTACTTTCTGCGAGGTGGATTTATTTAAGTTGATCGTACATTTTGCACTCTTTAATTAATTTAAAGCTTTATTGGAAGCAAAATTAAGCTACAGTTTTGTGTGTCAATCAGCAGGGTTTCTCATCTAGCAATGTCTAACAGTATGGAAGGCTGATTATAGCCTGCAGTTGTTTACAGAGCAAAGTATCTGGCATATGTGATAAGAACTAGGAATGGCGTGTTTCTCATCTAGTCAGTGATTTGTTTCTTGTGTATGATAACTAATCTGATTAGTGGTAACTGGTAAGTTAAGATCAAATTATCTGAAACACAACAATTGAGGAATATGAGAGATTTTTAATAGATAGACCTTGACAGCATTATTCAAGATAAATACTCTGGGTTGGCAATATTCAGGCTAGGCACCTCAGGTCCATTCTATAGGTTATCTGACATTTTTGTTGATTGATTTTCGCAAGTACATATTTGATTTACTCCACTAATAACGTGGTATTGACTGGAATGGGTGTGTCATAGGTCATTTGAGTCCCTCAGTAATGCAGGCAGTCTAATTCATCATATTCATTCCTTTTTGCTATAACCTTGAAATTCTTTGGTATGTATGGTTGTCTGAGTATATTATGCCTGTTATAATACCACAACTAGCATCCCTACATGTGGAAGAACATCGAACACCAGTCCTTTTATTGTCCCGTACAATCTGGACTGAAAGGTTTTGTATATAGTATACATGTGTCCAGGGTGTTGTATAGATGGAGGAGGTTGAATGCAGCTACTTTATAAATTCAAGTTTTCTCTCCTCAATAGAACACACCCTAAAGAAAGTACATTATTACTACTCTAAATAGAAGACATAACGATTAAAGAGAATGGTTGTAAAAGTCTGTACCACTAGAAGTGCTTTAGACTTTTAGCACATCGTCTAATTTATCCGAAATGTTCCTTGCAGAAATCATTTAAAGGTTTTCATCATTTATGAAATTTGTAATATGCTCCAATATGTTATCATCTATGTCTATAGAACCAATTCATGATAAAAGTTTCACAGGATAAATGAATAGGAGTTTTTTTTTTTTTTTGGAATGTCCGAATGATTAGTATCTTGAAGACTCTAGTATTTGGAGTCATAGATGAGTACACAGTCAGAATTTAGGTCTCCTAATAAACTTGGATTATAAACTTTTGCATAGAAAGTTTCCCATTTCAGAATTATCTTTGCCTATTGATTTTCTTTTTGCACCTTTGCTTCCAACACGTTGATACTTGATTTTGTGCTTCAAGTTCACTTCCCTTAATGATGCTTCAATAAGAATATTTTGACATTGGATCATAAGTTTCTGGGTTTTGCACCTCATTAAGGAATTTTTATGTTCAAATAATTGCGTAATGAGTTTCTCAGTATGATTAAGAGTTCGTGAGGAGACATAAGCTCGCCGAGATGTCCTGCTTTCTGAAATCTTGGATAGCACAAGCTTTTCTCATCCATGTTCCATCTGATAAATTATGTTCTAATTATATGGTGGTGTTTTTGCTTTTGATTAAAACCATTTATTTTTGCAGGAAAAATTGTGCGATCCCCATATGGAGTTGTACACGGGAAGAGTTCTCTTGTATATTACAATGAAGGTGGTGAAGATGGCTTGTTTGCAGGATTATCAAAGTAAGCATTTTCTTTGTTTTACATGTGCACAATCGTTGAAGCTTTTGGGTTTGTAGATCAGGTGTAAGCTTTTGTAGTTAATATTGATTGGGAAGCAATGGTACTGGTTGCTTGTTTTTCCTTGATTTTTTTTTT
>JAYMSP010000787.1:0-41271 GCA_036897095.1 Plantago elongata | reverse complement strand
TGGCTAATGCCAAGCATTCCCTTTTCATGTAGTGATGATCTTAATTTCCTTGCTAATTGTCATCTTGTATAAAAAAATCTTTGGCATTGTCGCAACGACATTTGTCGATTTGCGGTCAACACCTAGGAAATGATGGAGTCCGAGAAAAAATGAGTCGTGTCTAGACGTAACAAGTCTTACGAGAGTACTTAGAGGGTAACTTCATGTGTCTATCGTTTAAGGACTATCAAACCAGAAAAGAAGGCTATATGGTATTGGTACGTACCATAACTCAAGGCAAAGAAGACAATGGGAACATTATGATGATGACTTCCAAGTAGAGTGTGACACTCAGGTAGTGACGTGTATGGGATAAGTAGATGTTAGAAAAATAAGTGTATTATCTGTATGTTAAAATTTACTCTCGATTTCATTTATCACCAATAATTTTAAGCATAGTTTAATTGAAAAAAACATGGGCACCGCACTAAACGCCGTGTTCCAATACATTAATAATCTTGCCTTCCAGTTGTTGGTTTACATGTTTCTACTATAAACACACAGTATTACGCGCGATCCATATAGCATTCACATGGAAGAAGTTTTTTACCGAAAAAAAAGGAAGCATATAAACAAGATAAGTGGCGGTGAAAGAACAAAAGAAACTAAAAGTCAAAAGAAAAGTGTTGGATATTTATTATGTCCTGTTGAGTGTAAGGTTTGAGTTCAACTCCTTCCTTTGTAAAGTGTTTGATATGATATCGAGCCTAAGTTGCAGTTCGTGTTGTTATAGATAGATTCAGATTGAGCTCAGGACATTACGACTCAATTATTGAGTCAGTAGTGTATGTGTGCGCGCGCGCGTATTTCTTTTTTTAACGGTACTTGATTAAAGCTCAAAACAAGAGTTGAGCTCGAGGCTATTTATTGCGACTTGAGCTAGACCTTAAGAAATGAACTTAATTGTTAACGAGCCGAGCTCGAATAATGAAATACTCTACTCGAAAACAAGCACTATAAAATGCTCATGAGCGTTTCACCGGATGTGAGCTCCCACATTAATACACTGCTGGAGATTTCTAAACGGCATTTTCAAACCAACTTGTAGAACATCTTAATACTTACAAATGTAAAATCTCCATCTAATTTACCAAAGAATGCATCTCCTCATATTATTCAGCTACAGCTACCAAAGAATACTACGACATTTCGCAAGAATGACTCAACGTCATACAAGCAATAAGATCACGTCTATAACCTCCATCTTGCAAATCCCCAATTCCATTCCAACCACATGTGAGATTGAAGACGGTTCTTCATCCTTTCAGGTAGAAACTGAAGATTTCGCATGGAGTTACTTTGTCTGATACGAAAGATCCTTCAACTGCTGAGGATCTACATCAGAAGGTGAACGAGTAAGTGCACATTGTGCTGTAGTAGTCTTTGGAAAAGCTATAACATCCCTGATAGACTGAGCCCCTGCCAATAGCATCACCAATCGATCCAAACCATAAGCAATTCCACCTGCATCACATCATGCCAGTAAAATTCCCAACAAGCTTGAAACGAAAAGAAAATACTACTAGTCTGCAAACAGTTCTTCAAGTTAGCACTGTATTGTCAATTTGTCAACAAATAACTTTGATTTGGTAAAAAAGTTAGAGATTGTTTGTGGAATGGGCAAAGTTCCCTTAAGGCTTCAATTCAAATTAGATGTTAAGTGGCTCAAAACCCATTCTCCGGCCACGATAGTGAACAGAAATGATTTAACATCAGCAGGCTGTTTCTGTCCTAGGTGCTTGTGGAATGAGCAAAGTGTTCCCTAAGGCTCGAAATTAGATGTGAGGTGGCCACAAAATCCATTCCCCAGCCCTGCTAGCGAACATGAAAATGTTTAACACCGGATGATGTTCTGTCAATTAAATTGTGACCCCTCCATTCTCTGATATGTACCCCGATTTCACAAATTCATTGCCCCAATTGATTTTATAAAATTTGGGAGGTCAGGAAAAATTATTGGACATTTTTAGCAACAGACAGAAATTTCACCACAGGATGTGAACCCAGATTAAATTGAAAACTCTTGCACATCGTACTTAGCCAGAAAAGTCATCAGGAAAAGAGTTCAAGTTACCATGTGGAGGAGCACCCATGTCCAAAGCCTCCAAGAGATAACCAAACTTCGCTTCAGCCTGTTAATAAAACATCAAGTGTTATCTTATCTGCATGGGCAGCCAAGGAAACCTGCATGGCACCTGCATTGGATATACAGTTAAATCTCAATAAACTGTTTACCTGTTCAGGAGAAATGCCAACAATTTCCAAAACCTTTTGTTGAACCTCCCGCTTGTAAATTCTCAGGCTTCCCCCACCAATCTAACAAATTAACATAGTGAAGCAAGTCTTTAACTGATATCTTCCAAACTCAATGTGTTTTATAAAGAAATATGACCGTGCATGTACCTCAACCCCGTTGTAAACCATGTCATAAGCTAAGGCACGAGCCGACGAAAGGTCATTCATATCATCAGGATTTGGGGCAGTGAAAGGATGATGCAAGGCCTACAAAGAAGCACCTTCATGTCAAATTATAAATGTATAGATACTTTTGCAAAACTATATAATCATGTCTTAGGACACACACAACCATCATTACACTCTTTAGTCTTTACCCTAAATGTTTGACTTATTACAGGGATAATTATAAATAGACCTTCAAATCGATATCAAAAGTTCTGAAGGGTTTCAGAGGAAAAATCAACTATAACAACGGCAATTAGTTCATTTCATCCTTGTGACAAGTACTTACGATTTGTGCAAATACAAACTCAGTAGAGGTATTTACATAAACCACACTGCAAGACTATGACACGGCATTTTAGGGACCCAGGTGTTGAGATGATATAAGTTTACAAACCTCAAGTCTTTCTTCAGAATCATTCCACTCAAACATTGGAAAGTCTGTAACCCACAAGATCGAATGCCTTGACTTAAAAACCACACAGAAATAAACATCAGCAAAGAAAAATAAAATACGCATTTGAATCACATAAACGGTCCGTGTTAACTTACAGGATCAATCAGGCCCAAGTCATGTGCTACATGTAGCCTCAGTCGGTCTAAGGTTTTATTGACTGATGTATGATTTCCCACAGCAAACAATATTAGATCACCCGACTTTGCACAGAGTTGCTTCAGGAAAGAATCCTGTTCAGTTGTGTCCAAACTTGATACAAGGGCAGGAATTCCTTCAAGGGTGCCTGTCATATAACATTGCACAATCAAATAGTGATACAACTTAATATTCATAAATAGGTACTACAAAAATATATCCCCACCATTTTTGGGGTGTCCCAAACAAAGCTCCCCAGCCCAAACATAGCAACTTGATTATTTGCCCCGCTAACTACACTCAACATTACTATCCTTATAACACAATATAGGATTATATATACAGGTTTGACATTCTTTTTCTTTATCAATCCATTATTCGTTCTTTACATAAACAACCGTCACTTACAATTTTGTTATCATTCTTTATGGGGAACATTTACTAGGGCAGAGGGAATTATGAGCAAGAGAACCTCAATTATGTACCTTCACCCAAGACCTTCAAGAAAGGCAAACCCTTTGCTCCAGATTTAATAGCTTCACTGTAAATATCACCTTTCTTAAGAGCACTATTTGAATACTTTTGTGCTCCTAAAGGAACACACACCGCCTTGATAATACCCCCATTTGACAAGGTATCAGTGAAAATCTTGAAGGAGGAGTCTCTGAAAACATCAGACACCTGCAGGTTTAAAACAGGTTTCTTATGTTAGACTATATTCCAGCATGAAAATCATAGAATCTGAGTATCTTGAATTTTTTGGACTTATACCTGATTAGCACAAGTATAAATTAGGTGCTTAGATTAGAAGCAGTGAAGAGTAGAAACTTAGCAGCTATTTTTACCTTCAAAACTAAATCAACTTTACATAAGAGTCATGCACTCAATATTCAGAACGCATACTTAGTCTTCTTTGATTTTGAAAGTAAACTAAATTGAGAAATAAAACTTGTGTTAGACGGTCTAACACTTGGACATGCCTTAAATATTAGAGGAACCATGCCACAACCCACCCAAGTGTAAGCTCCTTCCTAATTCGGACACATACCTAAGTATATCAGGAACAATTATGTTACTGCCACACCCATCCAAGAGTTGTGCACATTGCCCTAACTTGCACCCGTCTAACACGAGTTAATTTTCGAAATGGACAAGTAAAATACAACAATTAGAATTTAGCAATTTCTTCGTTTTTCTAGTTTTCCTTCTATTTCGAAGGATATTGGAATCGTCTCTGTATTAACATATCAAAAGGGGAAACAGACACAGAACATACACATATATGCCTCCCCCAAGAAAAGCTTAGTTTTAGGTTTTCAGCAAAACACAATAAAGTCAACATACATAGATAAAGATATTACATCTTTCAGTTCAAGATCAAAACGGGTGTCCGGTCTGTCCGAGCCATATCTACTCATAGCTTCAGCATATGTGAGCCTTGGAAAAGGGTTAGGTAGTTCAACTCCTTTAATCTCAAAAAATACCTGCAATACATTTTTTGAGTAAGTAATGACAGATGAAACTGTCTCAATAAATACAGGCACCAGTCATTAATATAACTAAGTCTATGCGAGTTTAACACACTACGTGGACTCCTCTGGAGTCGGGTAACACCACCTTGCCACCTTCAAAACTTGTATTGGATAGAAAACAAGACGCCAACCACAGAGATGAAGCCTATTTCATATTTGCAAACCTCAGCTCCTCTAAATTACATTCTTGACTAATCAAACGCAATTTGATTTTAACAAAATTAAACATACTGCACATGACAGATCTCCTAAATTTTCTTTTCTTTCTCAACCAAACTGTTATGCTATTAACAAAAATTCAAACCAAGAGTTATCATTAACTGCAGATTTGATGTTTCAAAATCCACATATTCCAAGAAACCTACCTTTCTTATCAAATCTTCATTTAGTTTAAGCATATCCTCGAGAGGCGTGAAAGCCATTTCCATATCAAGCTGTGTGAATTCAGGTTGCCTGTCTGCCCTGAGATCTTCATCTCTGAAACATCTGCAAGTGAGTGTTGGAAATTGGTATATCAGAGTTCTGCTTTGATAAAAATGCATTGATTTTCATGCTAAGTGTTGAATATTCAGCAGATTTTAGTTTATCCTTCTGTAGTTTACTCACAATTCATCAATTCCAATGCATGTACTTGGGAATGTTGTACGAACAATAATACCAAAGGTATGCTAGGAGCATCAATGATACTTTAAGAAACAAAATATTATTCTTTATTTTTCCTTGCGTACGGAAAAAAAAAGTAAGGAAAAAAGTATCGAGTCTGAGGCAAATATATACATGAAAGGCACAAGAAAAGGATGTCGGTTTCTGCATCAATATTCATTTACCTTGCAATTTGATAGTACTTATCGAACCCAGAGACCATTAGCATCTGTTTGAAGAGCTGTGGACTTTGAGGCAAAGCATAAAATGTTCCTGGCTTCATGGAAGAGAACCAAGCATGACATTTATCCACAAGTAATATCATTCAAACCACAGACGATTTCTAGAACAAACAAAGAGCTTAATGGACGTAGTTAACCTCAAACACAACTCTCGCCTAACTGAAAAAAGAAGGAAAAAAAACCCCAAAAAAGGAAGATACCTTTTGCCCGTGCATGCAAAAGAAAAGAAAGACATGAAAGTGTGATACTGATACCCTCATATCACTATCAGACTGCATGCCGCACTCTACCAAGGTTGGATTGTAACAGAAAGAGACATCATATGCACTCTATCAGGCAAGTTTATGCACGCAGAAAGTTTAAAGGTCATATTTCAGATCTCCATCTTTTATCTTAGAAAATCTAGGAGATAAACTCTAGTGTGAACAATAAAGAATAAGACTGAAGAAAACAGTTACATAGAAGATGAACCCTTGTTCGAACTATATCTGTCAACAAAATACAATATCTAGTCCTCACCCAGGCACAAAAGAATTGGACTTTGCAGTTATGGTAGATAAACATACCTGAATTCTTGATGGCACTAAATAATCTCTTGCACCTTCTGGAGTAGATCTTGATAGAATTGGAGTCTCAATCTACCTTACAACCATCAACAGGTCAGGATCAACATGAGGAATGATAATGAAGGTGGAATTATTAGCCTTTTCCCGAGAAGTGATCATTTTAGATTTCATTTGAACTACTCAAACTGTAAATGACAGGGACAATACCTCCACGAAACCATGCAAGTCCTCAAGGTGCCGTCGAATTAGCTTCACCACACTATGCCGTAACATGATATTGGTCGTCATATTAGGGCGCCGTAAATCAAGGCAACGATATCTGACATAAATTAAATTCTGAATTAGTTGATGAAACAACTCCTTTGAGGGTGTGGCGGCACTGATGACAAAAATAGCAAGCATTTAATGAAATGATACTTTATGTCTTCCAAATGGATTACATATTAAAAGTTCATACAGCCATTGTGAAGGAAAATTACACAATTTATTCTTTATGTACTCAAAAGTGACAGAGATCTAAGAACTTGCATGAATGAATTGATTATGGGACTTGAATATCCAATACAACATTATTACTGCAGTATAAAATTGTTCGAGCTCATTCATGCAAGTTAAAAATCACTTTTCATTGCTCAACAATTTTCCACATGCTGACCCCCCAATTCACTTCCAATATATGGCTATAGAAAAGGGATGCCGCGATTATCAAAATTGAATAAATTTGATCCTCCCCGAGATCTAATAATTTGTGCCATGAAATAAATAAGTAGGTGGACATATATAAATAGACCAATGGTATTATTCACTCCATAGCAATAAAACCGTCAAAATATATAAGTGCTTGTATGTAACAATTGAATGCGCCATTACAAAAAGTTATTTTAGCAATTATATTCCGTAAACCACTATATATAATTTGATAACACCTTAATAATTTTCATCAAACTGAATACTTACTCAAGATTTAGATACAGCAAGTCAGCAATGTAAATAAACGCACAAAACTAAGGTCTTAAAGAATTTAGCTAACTGGACAAGTCTAACTCACCATTTAAACATTTGCAGCTTTTTGTTAAAAACTAATATGAATTAGGATTCAAATATCAGCCAGATTTAAAAGTTAGAAAATCAAAAGGGGTAACCAAATAAAATTGAAGTAGAGTCCTAGATGAGGTCTTGGTATAAATGAATCAGGGGGCAGCTAAAATCTCCTTTTTAAAGTAAACCCCAGGAAACAGGATGTCCTTTACAGCTTAACTTTAACTTAGCAAGCTAAATAATTGTATATAGTATTAGCTACTTGCTAAGGCAGATTAGTGATAGATAGTGTCTGGCTTTCACAAGACATGTAGAGCAGCACAATGTAGTAATTAAGCTATTCTACGCTACATTACACTATTATTAATTATATAGCAGTCAGAGAGAAAGCTATTGACAACTCAAGTCCACTAATCCGCTGACTGACACCAGCAAACAAAGATAGTGCAAGACTGCAAGGTTATCATATACTCCCTCCATCCTGCTCACCACTTCCTACTTGGCCATTTTAGGGCATCCTACTAGAAATACTTAAAATTGCAAAACAAATCATTCTGTATTCATTATTATTCGTTGAGTTTCTATCCCATACTTTAATTTTCTTTACTTATTTTCTTCATACTTCAATTAAAGATTACAGCTATTATTCGTTCATCTCATTATTTTAATACTCCGATATCTTTATACACAAGAAAATTGGGAAGTAACGAACGGATGGAGAGAGTTTATAGTGGCACCAAATTGGGCATAGAGGAACACAGCAATATTGTCAGGAGTTGGACATTGACGTATACCGAAAATATTTACCACTCTTAATCGTATAAAACTAGAAATACATTGGAGCAGGCTTCAAAAACGAAGGAAAGAAATATTTTCCGTGACAATATTAGAACTACAAATACTGCCAAAAGTGATTTACACAAACATTACCTCAGTCTGATATCCTCTTTTGTAGAGTCTTTTGCATCGTCTGCGGTAGTGATCAAGAAAGGTAACTTTAGCTTCACAGCGTTCAGCACTTGGACATGCTCTGCAGCAACCTACATATAACCAGTGGAAATACAATTGGAAAACAAACTCGCAGTACATGTACGATGAATTCAAATTCATTCGTCTTTCCACTGGCTGTTCTTTTGATAACTAGTACTCCATAACTACAACGGATACAAGATATTCTCCCTGCTTTGTTTTATGGTTTAGATACCTTACAATTCAATTGACCCTAACGAATGCACACATAGAAAAAAGCGCAATCAAGGCCTATCGATATCCCCCCTCCAAAATCAACTGTCCAAACCAGAACTAACTACATTTAAATAAAGTTCACCCTCAGCTTCATCATATGTCTACATGATCACTAAATAACCGAACCAGAACTAACTACATTTCACCCTCAGCTTCATAACACATTAACACAATCACGAAAACTTAAATGTCAACAAGACTAAAGAAACATCAATTAACCTCAATGACTCCAGTCTTCATTTTCTTATTAATCGACTCAACAGGGCGCTGCCTCACCACACCTTCAACCGCAACAACGTACTCAATCCTCAAATCACTCACAACCGAATGCGCCTCCGGAAACTCATCCGGCAACGTAGTCACCTAATCAAAATCACACACAAACCTCAAAAAGACAGAAAGTTTCAGGTGTAACTACACAATAGACAAAAACCCGAACCTGAACGATTCCGGTATTATCACGGAGACTTATAAATGTAAGACCACCGTAACTGCGGTGCAGAGCGACCCACCCACAGAGACGCACACGCCTGGCAATGTCCGGTTCGGACAATTGGCCGCAGAAGGCGGTTCGGCTGACCCATTCGAGGGAAGTGGAATTGGAATCGGATGGAATTGGGGATTGTTTGATAATGGGTGGTACAGTGAGAGGTTCAGAAGCGGAAAGTGAGCAAAGGGCGCGTTTTTGGAGTCGAACTGGGGTTGTTCGGTGGAGAGGGAGAGACGGTGGAGAAGGTGGTTTTGCGCGGAGGTCGAGGGGTGGAAAGGAGCGGAGGATGAGGGACATGGCGATGGTGAGACTAGTCTACTGTAGTCTGCAACTGTCTTATCTGTTTTTGTTGCTGTTACAGGAAGTGAACTGATCACCATCTTGTGCTATTACCTAAAGTCACCTTGAGCACTAGCGAGAGTGAAAGAGTAAACGGTGCAGTAAATAAAAAAGCTTCAAAACTTAAAAAAATATATGAAGACCCGCCTTAAAATGCATTGTAATTATTATATAAAACACATTTTATCTATATTAAATATTTAATACATTAAAACAATCTTCATCAGAACTGACTTTCACGAAGCGGCGATTTTCTTCTTGGAGACTTTCTCATCGGCGATTGACGACGATCGACAATGAAACGTGCCCGTAGTCGTCCACGTAAAAATCAAGTGGCCTCGGTATCTCCCCCTCGTAGTTTTCGGTACAATATGGCAGAAGTACCGGTGATTCAGGAAGGGAAAATTCTCCATAAAATAACCCCGTCATTCCGACTGAAGATCGACAATTTTCTGGCAATGAAACTCAGGAACAGAGTCAGCATCGTGGCAATTGGGCTTGCCCGGGATCGGAAGATATGAGGAACGGGGTGGAACAGATGGAATTGAACGAAGTTGAAGGGGATAAGGAGACACAGACATTGATCGGGGAAATTCCGAGCACGGAAACTGAGATTCCCCTTGCTAGTATCGATATTGACCCAAGGGAATTGGAGACGGGGGAACGTCGATGGAACCACAGGTAGCGGATGATTTACCTGCTCACCGACTGAGACCAACAATGCCTAACCCTCAACTTTGGACGGATATGATCCGAGGTAATCGGGAACCGGCTCATGGTGTTGCTATTAATTTCTCAGCCCCCAGTATAATCAATGGTGAATTAGAGTTGGAAATTCAAGAAGAGGATGTGGAAACTGAAATTAATTCTGGAAGACAACACTTATTATGTATGTTCTTGGAGGGGACCTAACGATGAATGCGGTGAAACAATACATGATAAAATTTGGGAATTTTGTTAGTCTACCTGAGATGTGCTATAACGAAGAAGGAAAGTTTATCCTTAAATTCAAATCAGTAGAAGATAGAGATTTGGTGATGCATAAGGACCCTACACGATTTATAATATGATGATGTTCTTGAGGGAATGGGTTACAGGTTTCTCCTTGAAGGATGACATGCTTCGCGCGGTTCCAATCTGGATTAAGTTGCCACAACTCCCTCTGGATCTCTGGGGAGCAAAGAGTCTGGAAAAGATTGGCAGTGCTCTGGGACGACCGCTATTCACTGATGAATGCACTGCACATAAATTGAGGGTGACCTATGCTCGTATTTTGGTTGAGGTCGATATTACTAAGGAGCTGAAGAAGGTTATCATGATCAAGGACTTGAAAGATAAGAAAATTGCACAACAGGAAGAATATGAATGGAAACCTTTGTTTTGCCGCAAATACCAGAAGGTAGGCCATGTGTGTCTTACCAGACTGAATGGAGGAGGCCAACAGAGAGAGCATCGACAATGGGTAGTGCAAAAGGATAATAGACCTTCACACATTGGATCGAGTGATGGGACTAATGGAGATAAGGAACCCGCAGGGCCAACACACAAGGTGAACTTGCAGCGTTATGATGCCCCTGGGTGGAGTAGAAACCCGACTACCAGTCAACCTTTGGTGAGAGGTGCTGCAAGGACGACTCCTGATTGGCAGACGGTGCATGGTAGTGCGCGGAATGGGACAAGAGGAAAGGAGCTGATGGTCGAGCCCCCTGATAGGTCTTCGTCTCGGGGAATTATGGTGCAGAATGGTTTTGAGCCTCTGAGGATTTCGAATGATTCTTATGAGACACATGACCTGGGTCCATGATCATCTCATGGAACGTGAGGGGGTGCAATAACTTAGCCAAACTTCGTGTGATTAACTCCCGTCTCAACAGTACGCGATTTGCAGTGGCTATTCTAGTATAAACAAGAGTGAAGTAAGAGAAAAGTAAAAGGATTAGAGGAAAGCTGGGATCTAAATGGAATTATGTGGATAATTATGCACATCACCCAAATGGGCGTATATGGATACTCTGGGATCCTAACCAAGTAGAGGTACGTGTTGTGGAAAGTAATGCTCAATATTTGCACTGTAGTGTTTATGATTTAGTAGGTACTCTTATTACTTGGATGTCGGGGATATATGTTTTGAACCAATTAGAGGATCGACGTCAGTTGTGGCATGATTGTGAAAGGCTCAACCAGCAGGTTCAGGATAATTGGATTCTTATGGGTGATTTTAATAACGTGTTTACAACACATGATAGGGTAGGGGAACCCTGGTGCACCCTTTCGAATACAGTGATCTTGTCGATACGATGAACGTGGGATTGAGCGAACTGGATAGTGTTGGGGACCACTTTACCTGGCAAAACAAACATACTTTGGACCCCATCTATTCGTGCATAGATAGAGCCCTGGGAAATATGAGATGGTTCCAATTGTTTAGCCATGTACATGTGGAGATAACGTAGCCGAGTATCTCGGATCATGCAATGTTAGTGCTCAGGTTATGGGATCTATATGTGCGGATTAGGCCTCAATTCCAGTTTATTAATGGAGTTGTCGAGGCGGCGAATTTCTTGGAATTGGTCGAACTAAACAGGAAGAGACCAATGGTGGGTAGCCACATGGCGATTGCATAGAAAAAACTTAAACGGCTACAATATACGATCCAGCATATGTAATTTCGTATTTCAGGGAGCCAGCAGAAACTCAAGATGCTAGGGGACAACTAGACAATGCACAGAAGGAATTGATATGAAATCGCATGGATTCGGACCTAATACAGAGAGTAAAGGACTAAATTGATCAGGTACTATATTGGAATGATATGGATGAGAAGATTATACAACAGAAATCAAAAATTAATTGGCTCGGATTAGGGGATGGTAATAATGCTTACTTTCATGCCTCATTGAAATTGAACAACCGTAACCTGGGAATGAAACAATTGCGCACGGCTGATGGTGTAATTGTGACCACACAACAAGCTATTGAAGATGAGGTATACAATTTCTATAAAAAATTGGTATGCACGACTGCGGTAAGATTGCAGGGTTTGGATATCCTGGCTCTTCGGGACATACCGCAACTCACGCAGGCACAATCGGCATCACTAATTTTGCTTGTCACAAAGAGAGAGACCCGGGAGGCATTGCATGATATTGGAAACCTTAAGGCACCAGGACTTGATGGCTATAATGCAAAGTTTTTCAAATCGGCATGGAGTGTTATCGGCCAAGATATTACAAGTGCAATACTGGAGTTCTTCACACATGGAACGATGTATAAACCAATGAATTGTAGATGTGTTACGCTTATACCAAAGATGACAAATGCGGATCAGGTAAAGGATTTCCGCCCCATATCCTGCTGCACCACTCTGTATAAGATAATATCCAAGATCCTTACTAGTCGCCCGAATAAAGTATTGAGCAATGTAGTGGGAAAGTGTCATTGCATAATGCACTTTATTTACTAATCTTGTCTTTCTTAATTAATTCTATATGGTTTGTTTGAGTGTTTATTCTACAGGAAATAACCTTGGTAATTGGACTAATTGTTGATCGAAGACTTCCTTTAAGAAGAAGCAAGAGATCAACCAGAAGGTTGAAAAAATATTCAAGACAAAGTCTAGAAGGAAATATATTGAAGAGAATATTCAATTATGAAAAATATATTGAAGAAGATATTCAATATTGAGACAATTCCTTCTAGCAGCCTGCTCAAGAAAAGCAAAGAAGAATAACTTCCTTACTACAGCGTTCCTTCCTCTGTTCGAATTAGAAGATGTCAAAATTTATATATACAAGAAGAAGGATCCTTTGCAACACACACACCGAGACTTTAGATATTCATATCATATTTGGATGTCTTGCTTTACTAGACTTGTACTTGTTATCATATTGTGGATGTTCATCAAATAGGTGTTTGTGAATCATTCGACGTGCATTACAAAAATGTTGGGGATTAGCGATGGACCCATTCGTCGCTGATCCCCGCGATTCGTCGCTGGCAAGCCCAGCAACGGAGCCAGCGATGAATAAAATCGTCGTCGTTGTCTATACTGTCGATGGACGACGAATTAGGGACGGATCAGCTCTTTGACAGGTCCGCCCCTTTCTAGCGACGGATAGTTATCCGTCCCTAGAGTTAGGGACGCCAGAGCATTCCTAATTCGTTTGTAGCGACATATAATTATTTGTTGCTATAGTGGACGAACGGATAGGTTCGAGGAAGAATCCGTCGCTAATCTAAATAGCAACAGATTATTTCGTCGCTGACTTGGGACCTGATTTTTTTTAAAAACATTATAATATCATGTTTTTTGTCACATATTTTTACATAATAACAATGTATAATAACGTATTCAAATAAAAGTGATCCGTCGAATAAAAAGTATCCAAATGTAATTGTAGGCATCCATACGAACTAAAGTGGTAATTAAGAATCCGTAATCAAAATAAAACACAAGTACCTAATCATCCGTGGACAAAATGAACCAGAAGTACCTAATAATCCATTCAGGAAATAAAAAAACAAGTAACTAATCCATAATGTGATCAGGAGACGATGGAGGTGATTCAGACGAAAGTCATTTTTTGAAAGAGTCCATCTGAGTCTGTAGACGAGCCTAGTTCTCAAGCAACTCCTGAATCTGCCTTTGCATGGGAGTGATCATCCGATCGACCTGGCTCTGTGTGTAAAGAGTAGAGCGTGATCCTCCATGTGAGACTGAGTAGCTACCAGGTTCCAGCGAAGTAGCTAGACTACCAACTCCATCGACTCGACCCCTGTCGTCCAATGGGTTGACCTCGAAGAATATTTTGTTTTGTTCTTCAATGGAGAGGTCCCGATCATCGATCCTCCTGTCCACCTCAGCCTGTGGAACGAAATTGCATATAGTAAATAAGTTACAATATCTAAAAATACATAGAAGTAGTAATGTGGACCTTAAACAAAACATTATTGAAACATACCGCAATGGTCTCAGCTTTGTTGTCTATCCAAACACCATCCTTCCTCTGCTTAGCCTTCTTAAAGTAATTGTAAGCCCTGGACCATCAACTGATTGAGCCTATTTAACAAACATTTATACAAGAAACAAAACAGTAAGTTAATTGGTATGTTTCATGTTAGAATAGAATAACACCAAAGATGAATCGAGAATTGAAAACACAAGACTAGTAAGTACCATTAATCACTAACCTTCATCGTGTAATCTGTGATAGCTGCTCGGGTCCCTAGCAGGTGTATGTATTTGCCAACACCACCAGTCGATTGAGAAAATCGATTTTGTTGATTTTTCCAAACTGTGTCAACTACAATTGGGTCGTGCCAGTACTCCGCCCACAAGGGGAGGGCATCATCCCCTATCCATTTTGCTTCTTTTTCTGAGTTCTCCAGAACTTCTTTCTAGCACTAATAATCTTTCTTTACTGGTTCGACCCTATGGTCTCAAAAGTATCCCACAGCTGGGGAAGTAAAGCATTGGGGATGAAGTACTTTTTCTACAACATTTCCCGCAACACATAGATGACAATACGCAAGCCAAATGGAACAACGAATAGAACATAATCAAAATATGACATTGTAATAAAAGCATATCACCCAAGTACAGTGGCTAACATACCACTTAAATATAGTGGCTAACATACCACTCATATTGTCCTAAAATTTACTAACACAATGGTGACTAACATATCACTCAAGTATAGTGGCTAACGTACCACTCACATATAGTGGACAAACATACCACTCATATTGTCCTAAAATTTACTAACACAATGGTGACTAACATATCACCCAAGTATATTGGCTAACATACCACTCACATATAGTGGCTGACATACCACACAAATCAACGAAAATTACACAGAAGCAACAACTCAATGCTTGTAATGTTTTAAGCTTACCATGAGCTCATCGAAGTAGTACCCTTCATGTCATTTGAGAGAAGTGACACTTCTCCCCGCTCTGTCCCGGTAATTCCATCCTCGAATGGAAGGCCTGAGTGAGTGCTCCGTGGGCATCATCGGGCCAGAAATTGTTGCGAGCGAGTGAGATTCAAAATAATAATCCATTAGTACATGTGAAATCCGTACATACAAGTACAATAATTAAATAGAGTACAAGTGCATATATAGTGCTTACTGGTCCTTGTTGATGGGGAACAAACCGACTGGTTCTTCCACATTGCATTGTACTCAAAGGCTGTATATGGGCAATTATCAAGGGTAAATTAGCCCAAGGATCAATACATGGGCCACTAGCACATGAGGTGTCTGGCCAGGACTCGATCCAGGTGGAGTCTCTGGAATATGGCTTTGGATGGTGGAACCCTCCTCGAAGGGAGAATTTGAGGTACCGTGAGAATCAGAAAGTGGTGTGCCAAATCCACTCGCTCCATGAGTAGCAGGCGGTATGTCGGCCTCCTACGTTTCGGCATCTGCAAATAAATAGAAGAAACACGTATAATGTGTTAGTAAATATATCGTGAATTTGCAAATGAACATAAGAATTAAATCATCAACTAAGAGAATGTAAACATATGACATACACATACTTTCGACATCAACTCATGTGGCAAGATCTACATATTCGTTTTCGTTTAGTTCTATGTACTCTTCCCTAGCCTGCACGAGTTTTCTAGCATTTTCATCAATGTCCTCTTGTTGGAACGAGTTGGTGATTGAGTCATCTTTCTGAATGTATTCAACTCTGGAGCGGGCACGAATATGTATCGCAACCAACCAGTCTGCCTTGTCGCATTTCATGTTTGAATATTCAATGAATATCACTTTGCATGCTTGACTAGCCAACATAAACGGTTCGTACTTGGCATACTTCCTCCTACGATTAATGTCAACCATCTCATATTGCTCGTTCCTCCTTGTACCAGTAATAGGAGTAGGATCATACCAATCAACATCAAACATATATGTTCTTTTCAATGGCAAACCAGGATATTCGAGCTGCACAACTCGTTTTAACCTCCCATAGTAATCAAACATATCACACATATATTTCCCACTAACACACACCCCTGAATTCGCTGTAGCCTTGTTCGTATCTGAGTTAATAGTGTGGAACCTCAGACCATTAACAATGTACGAGGAGAATGTAGAAACTTGTATGTTTGGTCCCACTCCTAGAGCTTTTATGTAATCATATTTGACATTGTTAACAAGGTCTCGAACATACGCCTTGAACCAAGGTGAAAATTGTACAGGCAACGCCTCATCAAGCTGGTCTTCGATCTCATCATCTGCTAATATTGGATTCTTCTCAAGAGAACGCTCTTTGAACTCTCTGTGGTAATGTATCAAAGGTTAATTATTTTTAAATAGTTATAAGTTAAACTTAGCTTTATTCATTAAAGAAAAAACTACTTACTTGGCAAATATCTCCATGTATGGATCAACTTCATCACAATTCGAGAGGACATAGTACTGGACTGCCTTCATTTCCTTATCATCCATCATTACTTTCTTTCCTTGTCCCATAGGTCTCCCTGACACCTTAAAAATTGAAAGGAAATGTCATCATCCTCTTGAACTTTGTATGTGTCTGCATTTCTTGCTGGTCTAGATGCCTTTGTTGGGACGTGATTACCAAAGTAGTAGGAGCGGAAGGTGGCAGATTCCTCTCGAATGTATGCATTGGCCATCGATCCCTCAGGCTTACCTTTGTTTCTCACGTTCTTTTTCAATTTTCCCAAGTACCTTTCAAATGGATACATCCAACGATATTGTACTGGTCCAGCAAGCCTCGCTTCATGTGGGGGGTGAATGGGCAAGTGCTCCATAAAATCAAAGAAGCTAGGTGGCAAGATACGCTCGAGTTTACATAGAATCAAAGGTATGTTGCTTTCAAGAGTTGCTAACACTTCATCGTCAACCACCCTGCTGCCCAAATTCTTAAAAAATAAACTCAACTCTATAAGAGCACTCCATACATGTTTAGGTAGGAGTTCACAAAATGCTACTGTTATAAAACTCTACATGAACACATGATAGTCATGACTCTTCATCCCGAACATATGTGTCTTCTTCAAATCTACACACTGCCCCAAATTTGATGAATAATTGTCGGGGAACTTCATTCCCTTCACCCAATCAAACAGTCGTTCCTAGCTTGAGTGTCGATTATGTAACATACCTTAGGCCATTGCCCTTTGTCATTCGGCTTTGTCAACTCAAGCGTTCTACACCATGTGTCCAACTCGGTTCTAGATTTAACAGTATCCTTTGTTTTCTCCAGGAATGTTGCAAATCGTGTTGAAGCAGTTCTCAAACATGTTCTTCTCAATGTGCATGAAATCTAACATATGACGTATTAGAAGACTTCTCCAGTAAGGGAAGTCCCATAAAATGCTTCTCTTCTTCCATCCACATTTGTCTGCAATTTTCTTATTGTGTTTCTCCGCCCCAATCACTTTCATAAGACCTAGCTCATCAATCTCCGCTAGTATTTGTGAACCAGTAAGATGACTCGGGGGTCTTGCAACTCTACTTTGTTTTTCAATAATTGAGTCTTGTTTTTCCTGAAAGGATGATTCTTTGGTAGAAACCTACGATGACAATCAAACCAGCATTCCTTCCCACTCTCCTTCAATCTAAAATCATTAGTGTCTTCCATACAATGAGGACAAGCATTAAACCCTGCAGTTTTCCTTCCAGGTAGCATGGAGTACGTGGAAAAATCACTAATAGTACGCAATAGTGCAACTCTCAATATAAGTTCTGCTTCGTTTGCACATCGTATGCTGGGATACCATTTTTCCACAGATGAATAAGCTCCTTGATAAGAGGATGTAAAAAAGACATCTAACTTTTGTCCTGGATCTTTAGGACCGGGCACCAAAGCAGTCAAAAATATGAAAGGTTCCTTCATGCATTCACCCGGGGGCAGGTTGTATGGTGTCATCATAACTGGCCAACAAGAGTACTTCCGGTCACCTCCAAATGGATTAAAATCATCTGTAAAAAGCCTCAATCGTACATTTCTAGACTCGGCTGCAAAATGCGGATATATCTTATCGAACTCCTTCCATGCCGGTGAGTCAGATGGATGCTCTATTCTACCACCTACATCCCCCTCTCGTACTCTTTCCTTGTGCCACTGCATTTTATCAGCAGTAGCACTTGACTGGTACAACCTCTTCAATGCGGTAGGTTTTTCTTCTAGCGTTTCTTCGAAGCCCCTCTTTGTAACGTTTGTAGCGATCCTTCCCACAAAACTTGCATACTAATAGATGTGTATCCTCCTCCCAGTAGATCATGCACATATCCTGACATCAATCTATGGTTTCAATAGGCAACCCCATCCCCCGCATCTTTTTCTTTGCCTGATAAAAGTTACTGGAACTAGATTTGGATGAGGACAAAGCTCCTTCATTAGTTGTACCCATTGATTGAAACTCGATTCAGATTGATGTATATCACCCTTACAACTCATTAGCCGAGCCATCATAGATAGCTCGTTGTGCTTACACTCCGGATAAATCGATATCTACGCTGATATCCATCATATCAAAGAACTTTTGGTCCTCTGAATTTGGTGGCTCGTCCACATCGAAAGTACCCCCCCCCCGCCCTCTGTCTCTGTGAACGGAGACCCAGCAACATCATTCAACATATCATCCATTCAGTCATAATCGTAATTAGCATTAGATGTTGTCGTGTTTTCATACATTTTTTTTTCACTTTTTGCTTCTTTCTCTTACGACCCATTAGATTAGCATATGACATGAACGTGATTGGTGCATCACTATGACATGTCCATACGAAATACTCAGGCATAAACCCACTATGTGTCAAGTGTTGGAAAACCGTTGAAGAAGGTAACCATTGACCATTCTTAGATTTGCTGCAAGGGCACTTCATTTTTCCTCCACTCAAACAAACACTATGTGAAAGTGCAAAAGCGATGAACCCTTCAACCCCTTGCATAAAACTAGACTGGACACAATCATTAAGAGTGCGAGAATACATCCACTCACAATCACTTAACCTACGTCTCAATGTATTCGATTTATAATATGCATTGCATTACTTATTTACATTATTAATTCATTTAGATAAGTTAAGAATTTGTAATGGATATAATGCATTTCAGATTACAATTATATTACAAAATTACTTCATAACGAAATTTTCATACCAATAGATAAAATACATGCATTTCGATAGTTGTAGAGTTTTATGAATTACATGCATTTCACGGTTAGCACTAATTAAGATAATCCTAGTACATGTCCGAGCCAAAATCACCTGATTTTAATAATGTGATACATGAACAAGTTACTACATACTTCTTATATCATCCGACCTCTAATTTTGTTCTACCGCTCTAGAACACAAACCTATATCTTCATCTACGCCATGCACATACCCCGAGCTCATTCCACCACTAAATAGGCAATCCCAACCCCCGTCTCTCCCTCCATTTTAAATATCGCATTTCAAAGGTTGGTTCCTCACCATGATTATTCCAAACTAGATACTTCAGCACGAAACCACTACAGTTCAGGTGTTCGACTACTGTGCAGGAATCATAAATTGTTTATAGGGCATGTTTCTAATTTGCAAGGGTACTTTATCAACCCCCAACTACACAAGTCGGATGTGTCAATGCAAATGCAATGAAATCTTCAACCCCTTTAACAAAAATCGATTGTAGTCTTCCATTTACAGTTCGACGATACATCCATGGATGATCCGTAGTCATTCAATTTTTTTAACCTAACAAGTCTAAATTTATTAGATTTACTTGATTGTACTCTTCCAATTTGTTACGAGTATTTCCCACAATAGAATTAACTAGTATAAATCACATTCATTTTCAAAACCAAATTGTCTCTAAAACACTAAATTGAAACTACACTACTACATTATCAACATTATACTAATTAACAATCTAATGGTTCATAACAAATGAAGTTTAACAAGCTAGTATATAACATTATTCCAAAAAACATACAATTGCCCAAACTAGTCAAAATTAAAAAAATTCATGCATTTGCCAAAACATCAAATTAAACTATCTTCTTCATCATACTACATTTGCCAAAATTCAACTAAATCTTCTTCATCATACTACACTTCCCAAAATATCAAATTAAATTATCTTCATACTTCATGCATATTAATTTATAAATCTCAAAGTACATAGTATTACCTAATCTAGCTACTACATACTTCATATATAAACATGCAATTGCTCAAATTAGTCCAAAATTACAAGATCCCTAATTTTATAAAACTAGAGTTTTAGCCAAAAATACCTTCGATTACGGAGAAATAAGAGGATGAAAGTTGAAATTAGTACACCACCTGAGCACCTTGTTCCAAGATCTCCGAGTAGAGTCCAAATTTGACCAGATTCAAGAGGGAATCGCCGAAATTAGAGAAAAAATGAGAGGAGAAAAGAAGAGAATTCATGAAGGGCATTTTTTTAAATTAAAAATAGGGACAGAATGTTTATCCGTCCCTATTTCATCGCTATTTAGTGACGAATAAGTAGTTCGTCACTAAATAGCAACGGACTGACGAAGAAGCTGCGACGAATTGAGCGTTTACGCTCAATTCGTCGTTGGTCCATCGCTAGACGGACTAATTTATCTCTGGGAATAGCGACGAATACTTACCGTCGCTTTTCATTTTGTGATTGATCATATACTCCTTGTGTAATTTCATTATTCTGACTAGTGAAAATTTAGCCTACGACACCATCAGCATATTTTATATATGCTGGCTTGATTTGTGGAAATATGTATGTTCATCCGCTGCAATTTATTCTACACATACAATCATTATTGACTGCATTGTTGACTCATCAATATAGTAAACATTGCTTACTGTTCCAGTAACAAATCCGGTCCAATAGTTCTAACAAGTGGCATCAAAGCCAACCACCTAATTTATGGTGTTTGGATTTGGTACTGCTACAATGGACGTCTACTCAAATGTCAACGAACCACCTGTGCTCGATGATCATAATTTTTTTAATACATATATAATTTAAACATAATTTATATTATTAACCCTAAACAATCAACCCTAAACCCTAAACCCTAAGAAATTTCTAACGGAATACACAATTCCGTTAGAAATTTCTAACGGAATTTCCAATTTCGTTAGAAAATAAAATACAGAGAACTTAAAAACGACGTTTCCTGCCCCCAAGTTGAGATTTCCATCGGCCTTCATCTCCTCGTTCTTCCTCAAGTCCACAACCACTCCATTCATGTTTGTGGCGACGGAAAGAAAACCCCTCGACGTCAGCATGCGGAGCAACAACCTCGACAACATGATGGCTCGAATCATGTTACCAAGAAGGCTTGGGTTCCTACGGGGAGGCAGGTGGCGCCTACGGGTAAGTAACTTGTGTCGATTGCCACTCCAACTACTACTGCAGTTGTACAATAGACAGGCAGTGGGCGAATTAGGGAACGCATAGATCCTACAGATTCAGGAGAAGAGGACTCAGATTGGTCCCCGGTTAGAGGTCGGCAGTAATCACCTCGTAAGCATATTGATCAGGCCAGGGACAAATATATTTTGGATGCCCCGATGGAAACTCGTAATGGTTTTCCTACTTTAGAGAATGGTTCTGATGAAGGCTAGAACCGTGATCGATGTTAGCCTGGAATGTCAGGGGGCTCAATAAGCTTGCTAAACATAAGGAGATTGGCTCCAATCTCATAGGTTTGAACATAAGCATAACAGGCATGTTTGAAACTCGGGTAAAAGAAGAAAATAAGGATCGCATTCGAAACCGTTTGGGACCTCACTGGAATTCTGGGATAATTATTCTTCACATGTACTGGGACGCATCTGGGATGTGTAGGATCCCGCTCGGGTCTGGGTCGACTTTCTCAGTTGTTCGGACCAGTATTTGCATTGTCGATGGTTTGACTCCACTGGCGTAAATAGAAGTTTAGTCACTTTCATTTATGCCCACGACCATCTGTATCACAGATTGCGTCTCTGGCAGGATATTCGACAATTGGCTACTAGTATTCAAGAGCAGTGGATATGTGTTGGGGACTTCAACAATATTCTTACATACGATGACCATGTGGGTGGGAACCCGGTGACTGCACATGAATACAAGGACTTGGAGGAGATGATGGGTGACATGGGACTTTTTGAAGTACCTACATTGGGAGACCACTTTATCTAGTCGAATAAGCATGAGCATGGCATCATCTATTCTCGCATTGACAGAGCTATTGGAAACGCTGAATGGTTTCAAGGCAACCCGCATGTGGAACTCGATATTCTTCCCTCAGGTATCTCGGATCATTTACCTTTGTATTTTAGGAACTACTCACCTACCAGAGTTAGACCGTTGGGTTTTAAATTCGTAAATGCCACTACCCAGCTAGCTGATTTCTTGCCATCAATGACTCAATCTTGGAACCCACCGGCCCCGTACCGACCCCAAGAACGAATTTGGGCCAAACTAAAGCAATTGCAACCGGTCATGAAACGACTGAGTAAGAATGCTAGGAGGGCGGATCAACAAGTCATCCATGCCCGTGCTCGATTACACCAACTCCAGGAGGAATTACGACACAATCATTTATGCTCTAACCTAAGCATAAACCTAATTCGCAAAATCAAGGATGCCTCTCTTGATCTTGAGAAGTGGCTCGACGTTGAGTAACAACTACTCCGACAAAAAGCCAAAGTCGAATGGATTAAGCTTGGCGATGGTAATACAACTTTCTTTCATGCGCGGGTCCGAGAGAAAAATTGCAAAATTGGAATTCACAAGCTTGTGACAGAGGATGGTCGAACAATTCTGGAAGATTCGAACAGGAGATTCTCTCCTTTTATTCGCAACTCGTGGGCAGCTCGCAATCGAGGCAGGAGGGTATTATTGTGGGGCTATCCACTCAGGACCTCGATTGGGTCAGGAGGATCGACTTTTTCTGGTCCGGTTATGCGAGAGGAGATAGATTTGGCTCTCAAAGATATAGGCGATTTAAAAGCCTTCGGGATTGATGGATTCAATGCCTTCTTATTTAAGAACACTTGGCATCAAATCCGAATGGATGTTTATGAGGCCGTAGCTAACTTCTTCAATACGGCTCAACTCTACCCGGCTTTGAATTGAACTCTGGTTACGCTGATCCCTAAAACCCCAACAGCTGCCAGAGTTTGTGAGATGTGTTCGATTGCATGTTGCACAACCATTTATAAGATCATCTCGAAGATTCTCACCAACAGTTTAGGAAAGATCATTAATAGCATTGTGAATGCGAGCCAATCGGCGTTTCTTCCGGGGAAGGTCATTCAGGATAACATTCTACTTGCTCAAGAACTCGTTAAGGGATATAACCGTAAGGGAATCTCTCCTTGTTGTATGATTCAGATGGATTTACATAAGGCCTACGATACTGTTGATTGGGGTGCTCTTGAGATGATTATGAAGGAACTAGGGTTGCCTACACAGTTTGTGCAATGGATCATGTGTTGTGTGAATACGGACTCTTACAAGTATGTGATTAATGGAGTTCCTTCCAAGTTTCTTAAAGCACGAAGGGGGCATAGGCAAGGTGACCCTCTATCCTCGTTCATGTTTGTCATGGTCTTGAAATATCTTCACAAGTGTTTGCATAAGTTGAGAGTTGTACCGGATTTCAACTTCAATCTGAAGTGTGAAAAGTTGAATATTACTCACTTGTGCTTTGCGGATGACCTAATGCTATTTATTAGGGGTGACAAGCGATCAATATTATTGATGATGCAAAAACTTCGACACTTATGTCGGGCTTGCGGTTTGCGTGTGAACCTCTCAAAGATGTAAGTCTTCTGTGGGAGCGTTTACAATTCGGATCAGCAATGTATCCTAGCTACCACTGGGTTCGAGATTGGTGCTTTTCCCATAAGCTACTTGGGACTCCCTCTCTCCCACCGCCGCCTCACCATCCAGCAATACAAGCCACTTCTGGATCGTGGTTGAATAACTCATGGGACGACGAGACTCTTAAGTTATGAAGTTAGGAGCAACTGATAAAGAGTGTCATCACCTCTATTACTATTTACTGGCTTCAGGTATTCCCGCTCCCCAAGGTTGTTTTAGAGCGCATCCAGTGCATTTGCAGGAGCTTTCTGTGGAGTGGTAAAGATGGAAATTATCACAAGGCTCTAGTATCATGGCAACAGGTTTGCACACCTCGGAGTTCCGATGGATTGAATATTATCAACTTACAGATGTGAAACTTGGCTCTTCTATCTAAACTTCTATGGAAGATCCAGACCAAGGCCGACTCATTATGGGTTCGATGGGTCCACGGTTACTATATAAAGGACCAAAACATGGATGAGTGGTGAGCTCCCATGTGTTCTTCTTCGACTAATAAAGGCATCATTCGGGTGCGGGAAACTCTAGGGACAACGCCGGTATGGGCTGCCCAACTTGGCGCACCGAAGTTCTCCACCCGCCTCATCTATAAACACCTACGGGGCACTACACCCAAGGTTGAGTGGTGGGATTTGGTTATTCGCATCTCGGCTCGTCCAAAGGCATTATTTATCATGTGGTTGGCTTTGCATAGACGGCTTGCGACTAAAGACCGCTTGGCTTTCTTTGGTATCACTATGGATGGTCTATGCAGCTTCTGCAATGGTATGGAGTCAATTGATCACCTATTCTTTCAATGTCCGATGACCTATGGAGTTATACAAGGAGTTTTGACTTGGCTTCGACTTTCTCATTCCCATCTTCCGGACCGGCATCAACTTGTTGCTTGGCTTCGGCAAATGGCGACAGGGAAGAGTAGCAAGGCTGCCGTATTCCGTGCTTTGATGGCTGAAACATTCTATCATATATGGCAGGCAAGAAAAGAGAAGATCTTCCCGCAGCGTGAATTTGATTTGCAGGATACCACCCGTTCCATCATACACACCACGACCTTCAGGTGCAATGGCAACAGCGCCGTAGATGTGATCCATAATTTGGACTAGCTCCTTTATTTGATCTACTTTTTGATTTCTTCGTTTTCTTCATTTTCTAGCTATTTACCATTTGGGCTTGGACACTCCTATCAGCCCCTAATTATACGTACATTGTTTTTTGATATTCATAAGACAAGTTCTTTCGTTCCAAAAAGAAATTAGTAGTGAAATCCCAACATGAATAACTAACATAAAAGCACAATAACAGTACTTAATTGTCCCTAACTTAAGGCCCTTGTTAAACACATGACATGTTTTACTAAACGCATGATATTTTTTGGAAAATTATAATGGTCCAAATTTCAATAATTTATAAATAACTCATAAAATTTTTAAAATTTAGTAAAATAAAATTGGATCATCATCTGAATCATTAATATTACAATACAAAACAACACGGTGATATCATTTCAACAACAAATCATACAATTTATAAATATATACAAAAAAATGTTACTACAATAATTGAAATATATATCGTAAACCAAATTATTAAAGAAAAGTAAGTAAATAATATATATGTATTCTTTTTATATTTAAGCGGCCGGGGTTTGTGGCCTACCAAAACGTACGCCGTGATATGGTTGTAGCCTTCAAAAGTGTACGCCATGTACAAAAGCCACAATATGTAGGGGTTGATTGTCATAGCATTCAAATCGCTCCATTTGGTTCGATGAACAGTGATTTGGCCTAAAATACACTTCAAATACCCCATTTCAATTCTATTCCAAACACAATTTCACCAAAATCTCATCCAAATGGCCATTTGAGTGCCATGCCAATCAGTCCCGTATACATTTTTTTAATTTTTACTTTCAACTATTTTTATAGTTTTTTAAAACTCTCATGCATTATATAAATTTATAGCGTTAACGATTACTTATAATAATTATAAATAATTAAAAAAATATTTTACAATGTGTGTTATCATATATTTTCATCGAAATCCGGTAACATATTTACCGAATTCCGGCAAAATAATGCCAGAACATGAAAGGGCGGCAAAATATTTTACTGGCAGGCCCAATCTCATTATGGCCTGCCTTTTGGCTTGGCCACATTTCGGGCCTTCCGATGTGGTTTCGCCGGAATCCTGTAAATATTTTACCCGATTTCGGCCAATTTATAATAAAATCAAAAAATTTACACATTTTGTTATAAAACATATCCAATAACAATTATAGTGTTAATAATCTCCATGAAGTTGTATTTAGATGTGTTTTTAAAGTTTGAAATTATAACTTCATATATTATGATAGTTTTACAATTTTAGAAATTATGGGTCATTTTTATAAATTATTGAACTTTAGATTATATTTATCATTTATCTTTTTAAATATTCTGCCTTTAATAAAATGTGTTTTATTTAACATTGTCATAACTTAATTGTACTTATTCATTATTGTTGAATCACTAAAACATGATTAATTATAGAAACAAACAAAAACGCAAAATCACTTACGTTCAGTAGCCGCAATTGTCTTCGAGTTGCAATTCGACATCGTGTTGTTACAGTTCAACATCGAAGTAGCCTTTGAGAAAATCGAAACTCATATATAGTCACTTGTGTGGAATCGAGCTAGGTAAGGTTTGGATCGCCGAAATCGACTTGCTGGACGGAATTGTGGGAGTTAGGGTTTTTACACCAAATTTGGGGGCAATTATGATTTACGTAAAGTTATTTTAAGTTTAGTTGCTGATTAGTTTATACAAAATTTTGGATTTTTAATTCTTTACACTTACTAATTTTCTATTTTTTAATTATTTACGAAATTAATATTTTCAAAATTAATATGTTCAATAATCTTTTATTTTTTTATTTTTGAAAAAAAATATTTTATTTTAAATAAAAGATTTCCAAAATTATTAAAAAGCTGACACGTGTCAGGTCAATAGTCAAAACCGAGCCAACCATGAATACGTAATCGAAAAATTAGTCGAAGTACTTAAATTGAAAGGGTGGATGATATTGAGTAGCTAAATTGACGACACCATTCTCAAGTACCTAAAATTAACAGCGTCTCATTTTATAGTACCTAAAAAGAAATTCTCCAAAAACAACAAACATAACCAGCCATGCACATAAATTCAATAGTCGCAGAGCAAGCTTTGTCAAACAAGGATACAAATTTGAGGAAACATATACAATCATGTAATTGTCCGGCCCAAGACCTGAGTAGCTAGCCCCCTGAAAATCCATTGCAAAATGCGTAAGAAACCGAAAGTTGTGCAATGAAGATGTTAAAACATATGACAGGACGTATTCATATAACTTCAAACAAGCATAATGGAAAGGAAAACGTGGAATATTATCTTTCACTTTATTATTTGAAACGTAAGAATTTTGTTGTCATTAGAATTAAGAATGGGCGTTCGGGTTTGGGTAGATTGGTTCAGGTATTTAAAAAATTTCGAGTATTGAGTACACACTTTACTACCCGATCGGGTATCGGGTAATCGTTGAATAATCATAAAAAAATAATTAATTGCATTCTCACTTAATGTGATTTGTGTATTTAGAAAAACATAACTATACATAGTTTTATGATAAAATGATTAAATAAACTTACCACGTATAATTCTAAAAATAGAATTTTGAAGTTTACTTAATCTAACCTCAATGCATTAACACTAGGTTTAGTACTTCATTTGTAACTAAAAAATTGTGCATAAAATATGAATTAAAATAACAAAAAGAAAATAATAGGTATAAAATTCGGGTTTCCAAATACCCGAATTCGGGTACCGTTTAAATACAAAACTCGAAACTCATATTCAAAATACCCGAACCCGAAATACCCATACCCATCCTACCCAATACCCGAAATACTCGATCCGTGCCTGACCCTAATTAGAATATTCCAACCGAACATATTACAGAATTGATACACATTTATTATACGATAAATTTATTTCTTATTTTAATTATTATTTTTGTACCCCGTCAAGTATCGACGGACCATTAACTAGTATGTATAATAATAGTATTACCAACTATCAGTTCACCACAGCCATAGTAATAGGCCTAATGAGCAATTAACCTAAAGTAGAGAGTTAAAAGTTGAAAAATAGAAATAGTTCAACGGCATTGCTTTTTAGTTTATTGTTTTTACTTTTCACCCTTCTTGTTTGTGAATTGTGATCTTCTTCTCTACCGACTCTCTCTAGAATCGGAAATAACGGTCACAAAATTCAAAATCATATAAAAGAACAGAGTATCAAATTAATATCAAACACTACTATTCCATTTACATTTCAAAACTAGCCGTTACTCTCAACTTTTAAACTTGAAAAATCAAATTCACAAATCTCCTATCAATTCAGATCAAATCAATTCAAGATCTTCTTCACCTCCATTTTCTCCATTCTCACTTTCCTGATTGATTCATTTCTCAGCAAAACTAATCAAAATCCTCTTCTGCCTTTCATCAATGACGTCTCACTGTCATTCCAACAAATCACCATCACCGCTTTCTTCCAAACACGCAAATCCAAATCCAAGAAGCTCTTTAGAAACGAATTCTGCTGTACGCAAAAGTTTCACCGGAAACAAGCCTTCGGTTCTTACCAATCCGAGGCGATTCGATCCCAACACTCCTGCTAACAGCCCATTAGGTTCGTGGGGTTTCTTGATTTTCAGTAATCGTTGATTTTTTTGTGTCAATTGAGAGCATCCTCGAAGTTATTTTATGTCAATTCTTCGGTTCGTTGCTGTTTTGGTTATCGATTGTGAGTTTTTGTAATTTTGTAGCTTGATTGATTAATGCGGGAAATGTTGTGAAATGCTAATGTTTGTTCGAGTATGGTTATTATTGGTGTATGGTTAGACTACAAGATGTGTGACAGACTTTATCTTTGCTGAATCAATTAATTTTCTTGGTTGTTTTTTGAATGTTTTGGGTGGGATTAAATGTTGATGTATATATGTATATGATCAACTGTGAATTTGGGATGTTATATTTTCTTGATGGGGTACTGATTGTTGTTCACTGATGTGTCATTTATCAGATTTTACTAGAAGATGTGTTGCTGATTGCGATGAAAAGGAGAACGAAAAGGATCTAAACTCGAAACCCTCGAAAACCCGACCATTTGGAAAGGGCACTAAAAACTTCATGTCACCTACCATTTCTGCTGCCTCAAAGGTCACCCCATCTCCCAAAAAGAAAATCCTGGCAGAGAGAAACGATCCTTTGCGAACTTCAGCCTTTTGGTGTGATGGGAAAGCTATGTTTTTCTCTGCCACTAATTCTTCCCAAGAACTCGATTCGAGCTCTGTTGAGTTGGCACCTGATCAAAGCCAAACCTTAGAAAATTCATCCAAAATCCTAAACATAGTATCGGACAAAAAGGAGGTTGTTGTTCTTGAAGCCCCTACTCCAGTTTCTAAGCCTCCGAAAAGAGTCTCATTTATTGAGGTTCTTTCCGATTCACAGTCTGCATCCGAATCCCAGTCAGATTCAGTAATTACTGACTCTTGTGACAATTTGAATTCAGAACCAGCCTCCTATATAGCTCCACTAGATGCTGATCCATCTTTGCCTCCTTATGATCCTACGACCAAGAACTACCTGTCTCCAAGACCCCAGTTTCTTTATTATAAGCCAAATCCCAAAATTCAAGCTCTCATGAATAAAGAGAAGGGGATGGATCCAGATGGACTTGAGGGGTTAGAAGATCGGTATCTGGCAGAAATTATGTCGGAAACCTTTTCAGACTCAGAGGAGTCTCAGAGTGAAGCAGTTTCTGAGGAAGAGGACCCTGAAGTTGCGGCTGATTTGGTTCTGGGACTAGAGGAGGATCCTAGTGATATTGTTGTAACCACAGAGAATTTGGTACAGGAAAGGGAAATGAAACCGGAAGTTGCTGCTGGTTGCGCTGCAAAGGTTTTGGGGCTTGCAGAATCGGAAAATGATCATGTCTCAGACCCTCTGGAAGTGTTGTCAGCTACTGCGACTGTCACTGGTACGGTTATCACTGCGAAATTGGCACAGGGAAAGGAAAGGAGGCCGTGGGGTTTCTCTAAGTTGATATGCTTCTCTATGCTTCTGATGCTATTCCTAGGATGTGCATCATTCTGTTTTACTCGGCCTGGCTCGCTTGATCAGTTAGTGCGTTCAGGTGTGATGAGTTTCACTGATCTTAGCACTTATTATCATGAATCGAATATTCCTGCTATCGCAAAAGAGAGTTTAGAGACGCTTGCTAGGCATGTTGATGAGTTCTCAGCTTATTCCATCAATCTGATGTCTATGCTGATAAAGCCTAATGAACGGAAGTTACAAGTCCCCTTGAAATTCATGAATGTTACAGACCTCCTTCAAAGTAATATTTGGGATGAAGGGAACTTTCTAAACAGCCATGATGCCACTGCGATAGTGGAGAAGGAGCTCACATATGTTGGATATGATGTTGTGGGAGAAGGTTTGGTTGATTCTGAGGAGATTTCTGATTCCGATGAGATTTCTAGTGAGGACATGGTTGAGGACCTTGAAGAATATGAGTTGGAAAATGATGGAGATACAGATTATGAGGTGGAATCACATGAGTTGGAAAATGATGGAGATGCTGATTATGAGGTGGAATCACACATTGAAGTTTATCCTGATGAGAGCGAATCTGACATACAAGCAGATGTGTTAGGAAATGAGGCTGTATCCACCGATTCTGTCAAGGATTCTGAGAGTTTGCTACCAGATGTGACCACAGATTCTGTAATGGATGCTGAGTTGGAGTCTGAAAGTTTGCAGACAGACATGTTGGAAACTGTAGCTGTATCTGCAGATTCTGAGATGTACGCTGAATTGGAGTCTGAGCGTGTGCAACCAGATGTGTTGTTGCAAAGCATAGAAGTATTTGCAGATTCTGTGATGGATGCTGAATTGTCTGACCGTGTGCAGCCAGATGTGTCAGAAACAGAAGCAGTGTCCAGAGACTCTGGTTTGGATGCTGCTTTGGAGTTCAAGGGTTTGCTATCGGCTGAGAGTGAAACTGTCTCTGATGTAAGAGCTGATGTTGCAACGAAAGTTGAATCTGAAATGGTTGAAGTCATGTCTGATACTACAACAGAAGTGTCTGAAAGTATGTTGACCGGCTCTGGACCTTACGTAATTGCGGCTTCTGCATTTTTCATTGGCCTACTGCCAGTTGTGTTTCTATACCTTCAACAGAAGAAAAGCCTGAGCTCAGCTGTTCATATGGAGAAACAAGCAGGTTCTGTGCATACACAGCAGCACATCCACCAAGAGAAGCAGCTAATTTCTCAGCAAACTGAAGTTGAGGATCCTGTCCCCTCGCAAATAAGCAGCAGCTTCAGGAGTTCTTTCTATAACAAGAAAGAAGAGTTGAAAGGAGAAACTGAAGCTCAAAGCTTTACAGGGAGCAAGGCGAGAAGATTTTCCAAACGGGAGTCATTGGCTTCTTCAGTAGAGTATTTGCTAGAATCTCCTTCATACGGAAGCTTCACCACTCTAGAAAGGATTCCCATTAAGCATGTGAGTCAGTCAGCTCAACCCTTCCAGCTCGATTCATATATCATACAATGTTCATTATAAGTTGAATATGTCTAATATTCTGTTATAATTTTGCAGGGGGAGGATGAGATAGTTACTCCAGTTAGACGGTCAAGCAGAATCAGGAAGCAGATCACTTCTCCGTGACAGAATCGCGAATAATGAATATGTTTAGCTCTTTTTGATTGATGACTTAGAAATTAGCTTCTTTTTTTTTTTTTTTTTTGTGTTTGAATTGAAGACACTGACGTGGTGTATTATGTAAGTAGACTTCATCTTCTCATGTGCCATTTGAGATCTTAATTAATTAGGTTGCAGTTTATGTTGAAATGAATGCCTACTGCCCTTGGGCTTTTCAAGTGTCATACTTGGTTGTTTGCACTATAACTAAAATCAAAACTATTGTGTTGAGGATTTGAGATGTCAAGTACACCGCGTACAAAATCAGAACATATAAACGATGAAATTTGATCAAAGACCAAATTGAGCAAACAAAATCAAGTGTTCGTTAAGACTCAACCCCGATACTCTGAACAATTTATATCCGGTTCCAGTACAATTAGAAACCCAATCCAACCTCACACAAGACTGTTAAAACATGGATACAGTCAGATTAGGTAGAAGCCTACCAGCACCTTTTCATGTGAAACGGAATGCACCTTCGTGTTTCATTAAAATTCTAATGAACACAGAATACAAGGGGACATACATCTACTTCCTTCAACACCTTGTCAAGATGCACCTAACAAGTCAAACCTTGTTTAAAATCTTAAAGACATGCAACAAAAACTGGATAAAGAAGCAACAGAGAGAACCTCAATTTTCACCTTTCATATACAGCATGGAACTATCGAGTGAAACCATGTCATGCATTGTAGTGGACATGTTAAACTGCAAATGAATTAATGATCAAACTGGTAAGAAAATTATCATCTTTCCTGTGATTTCTCTTCGTTGATGACAAAAGTCTACCAGCCTATGTGGACAAAAGACTATCCGAGAATACTGCAGCTAATATGAACCTTAAGCTGCAACAGAATATACAAGCTACACATGTTCCTTCCCTATGCAGCAGCAGGGCTCACTTTGTGTTTGCTTTGCACAAGGTTCAGAAGAAAATCTGTAAATATTTGCTCGTACTCTGGCATTTTTGCAAAACCTGCCAACATGGATGCATAAAATCCATAAAGTTAAATCTGAAACCTAGGATCCACTCTGCAGAGCAGACTGAGAACATGCCAAGAAACTCAATTAATGTCTAAGGGCAAGAATTTTGAGGGAAACAGGATAAGATTCTATAGGTCCAAGACACATCCACATGCCCTTATTGTGGGGAAGGGATAGAAACAAAAGTGAAGGGCAGAATGGGAGAGATGCAATAATACTGATGCAAACACTAACCAGGAAAGTAGTTGATGTCGATGACATAATACAGGTCTTTGGTCCCTCTCTGGCGAATCATATCAATATTAAACAGTCGGAGGCCCTAAAAATTACACAAAAGAGAAAGAAAAATTTCGCAGTGTAGACTTCAGCAAAGAGCCAGCCTGAAGGAACATGACATAACAATGAAGTTTGACTACAAAGGAGCTTTACCAGTCGGTGACGAAGTTCTCTTGCAAGACATTCAAGCAAAGGTCGTGGAGGAGGTTCTGCATCGATGAATGGATCAATGAGCCATGTGAAATGAAAATTTTAAAACTCCCGCTTAAAAGGTAAGACAACACTAACATTTTCTGTTGGCAGTAAAAGAGAACCAGCCTAAATGCAGATATAGAAACTCGGTACCTAGAATGCAAGTATAAGCATCTGATGTGAAGACGGGTCCTTATTTGTGAAAGACATTAAATTCACTTTTTATAAGCAACACCAATATCAGGTAAGTGGAATGAAGTAGAATACAAGAAATATTATAACATTTAACAGCTTTTTCCATGATCAGCATGTACGGTACGTCATTATTTTCCAGACCCAACAACCTGATCTGAACCTAAAGTTGAGTTATAAAGTAAACTCTAAACACCATATTACTATCGGTTCACCCCTGCGCCAACAACTCCAACGAATGTCCATGTAAATGAGAATTGCAGGTTTATGTAATTTACCAGCAAATGAGAATTGCAGCATACAGGTCTCAAAGATGCACACAAAACTATAAAAGTACTTCACTCACAAACAAAGAGATGTCACTGCAGCAGATATACACTCACCAGCAACAGAAGGATCCAACTCTACATCCTCTGCAGTAGTAGCAGAGGCACAAGAAACTCTAGGGAATGGAAAACATCCAGAACTTTTTGATAGGTCACATTTCGATACATCAGGAAGCGAGAAACGCCTGACAACTTTTATGGACTCGCCAACAACATAAACTTTAAAGACAACGCCACCTATCATAAAGCAGCCTGTTAGAATTAAGAATGGGCAACTGGGCAACAACTGAAAGAAATGGTGCAGACATAATCACATACCATGATTAACAAACTCTTGCAAAACCAGAGGTGGCTCCAGATCTGAGATGGAACATTGGTCATATGCAAGGAATAACTCATGTGACTTTGCAGTTCCATCCACAACTAACGGTTTCACAACTGAAATTACAGGAGTTTGACAAAGTTCTAGATGTAAGAGATCAATCTAAATAAGGTGAGCAACAGAGTATATTTATAGTTGGCAATTAAGTTACTTTTGCTCAAATTCACTCTTTCAGACAAGCTCATCCAAATCTTATGAGAGCATTCAGTTTACTCCAAAAATTAAACATTATTTTACTAGCATTAATCTGCCCCAGGGCAAATCCACTTCAAGATTAAATGTAAAAAACATGGAAGCTATTTGTTGATGAGAGTCTACAAGATGCAAGAGAATGATAAAGCATTTAGATAACATAATAATCTATCAGCCCTCACCATGTCACCCCCAAAATCCCAAACCATTTCAACGTTCAAACTCAAGTGCATGTTCTTCCACAAGACCACAACTGAACAAACTTCAGCTTACCTAAAGGTACTTTTAGTCCTGCTTTAGTAACTTCATCTGATATTGAACTGGGGTCTTTGGAAATCACCAACTGCTTTGGGATGCAAACTTTGCCTATAATACTCCATAGTAGAAGGTAACATCATTTAGTTTTGTAAAAATTAATATCACTATTAGGTCATAAACATATCTCATTGAATGTGGGATTGTGATAAAAGAAGTACCATAGTTATCAGGAAATTTCAGATCAGTAACATTCTCAAGCATCAATTGACGGTTTTGTACGCGTCGAATGGCACTTGGAGGATCAAGAACTATTGCTTCTGGATGTTCAATCAGGTAATCCTGTATGGAATAATAAAGTCATAACATAGAATGAGATTAGTACAAACTGCCTTTCACAGCTAAAGTCGTAACATAGAATGAAACTAGTTCAGATGCCTTACACAGCTAAGCAAGGTGTTTATCCACAACAAACAAACAAACTATGGATCTTGACATAGCTATTAACAGCATACAGCATGACAGCAGCACTATACTAAAATAAATAAAAGTAAGACTAAGTTTTAAGGCAACAGGCATACACGTAAACTGAATCAGTAGTCGACAATTCGAAAGAATATTTGACTAGTAGTAGTATATTCCCCAACCTCCTTTTTATCAAAAATACAAGACACTCTAGGTTTGTGCACAGTAATAAAGAGACTTTTTTTCTTCTAAACTTACCCGTGATGATTATTGGAAGAGTCAGGGAAGGAATGGAACAAATAGGAGTGAAACAGCAAGAATGTCTTATATTTGCAAAAGTTTGGAAAGGCTATATTGTCTTGTATTAAAGTGGGAGGAAGTATTATGTATCTCCCACCACTGAAAAAAAAATCAGAAAGATTCCAGAGACATACAGGCTGACAGAAGAGATCAGTCAAGAACCAGATGCAAGCGGTATAGTATAGCAGATGTACTTAGGATGAAACACATGCGTGAATGGTGCTTAGAACAATGGAACATCAACATTTGGAGCTGCTCAATTTCTGGTTAAGCTGGTGAGTTTGTGACTTGGAAAGGAACAACATCGTAAATACATGTCATGACTCGGAGGAATTTGAAAAAGAAACAAAAGGCCACTCTAGTTTGACTAGGAGCAGTACTGAGAGAAATAATTCTTTATTATTAGAATGTATCCCAACCTACATAGGCGCCCAGGCCAAAAAGTACAAAAAGCGTGCCTCTGCAAATCCATGCAGATGACTCCTTGTTAAGAGAAAAAGTGCGCTGAACTCACATGAAATATGGTGCAGAGCAGAAAGGCACAAAGCATGCTTCCCTGCGAATCCACAACCAATACACAGAGACAGTAGAGCACTATGTGCAATTTTATGGCTATAAATTTATTTTGACTTCTATTATGACTGCAAATTGTCCATTCTAGAGGCGTAAGAATCAGTGAGTTCCACTCCAGAAATTTGACAAGGGTAATAAGTTTCTCACAATTTCAGCTTTAGGAAACATGTGAACGAAAATTAAAACACATCCTTGACCTGCAAACCTTAAGTGCCTTAGGTAAATTTTACACACATGTGATGTGTCGAAGTTCGCTCTGCTACCTACTCGGATTGATATATAATTCACCAATATATATAATAAAAGGATCGGGCCACTGGATGATTATCTTAAATAATCTATAATGTTCAAAGTTAAAATTAAACATATTCTTAAATTAGTTAAAATTTCTGACAATGGCCAGCAAATTTCTAGGTACTGAAACTTCCAGACAATAAAATGTTAAGAGTGACAGCTTTTACTCATGGACCTGAGGACTGTTTTGGTAATAACTGATGTTAATCATGCATTTAAATGGATCAGGCTTATTCATGGCAGGAAACAGCAAGCAGTGCCTAACTCATCCATATATTGCCTAACCAAAACCTGGACATCACAACATGGATTATGTTGACTTCATGGAGCACATAGTATATTGATGCTTACTCCAAGGGTTAACTGAAGCATTATCAGGGACTAAATTCTAAAACGAAGCTAAATTATATGATGATGCGGGTAAACATGACTCTTCAGAACTCCTGACTCTATGGTTTCTTTGCCATGATTAGAGTTTGCTCTCAACTTTGTTAGGCGACTGACACGTTCATGCAGACAAGCTGAAGAACATTTTTAGCTTACACTCTGCATCTTTTTCATAACGTGGGCTACCAGGACCCTCAAACTTCCAGTTTAAGAAAGAACATAAACATTTTTACTTATCCTCTGATCATTATTAGGGAGAATTTTAACCAAAAACTCTTTGACACTAAGTATTACAAGAAAAGACCCGACATGTGTTAATACAGTGTTGTAACTCAGTAGGTCCTATTGTTAATAATATAATGATGTGACTCAGCGAGACATGTGTTAATATAGTGTTATAACGCAGAGGGTCTCTAGTTGTAATAAAGTTTGGGGAGGGTTCCTCCAGTGATGAACCCTCATTATTATACAAGTGTATTTTTTTTAAATTAAAGATATTCCCTTGCTTAATTGCTGCATTCTTTGGCCAATCAGGCTTCTACGAACATATAACATTGAATAATGGAAATCAGATTGCATAAACCTGACAGCAATCTGAATTGCAACAAAATGAATTTAACCAGGTTATATGGGTGACTGTATTCGTATAATTGAGAGATTGGTAATTCAGGAACCAATGGCGCATCACACAATATGTATGGAACATCCAACCCCTACTTTCCTTCCAGCCGGAATGGGTAGAACAATAGGCAGACTGCGACCTAACATAATTACATAACTATTGTATCTAATTCACACATGTAGTGAATTATGGCACATTATAAACTATACTTTTGAGCAGATATGAAACAGCTACTTTGCACATGAAAAGCCATAAATGAATGCATCAAAACCAATATGTATTTCTGTCATTACTTTATCAGCATAACATTGCAAAACTTGAGGATGTAAACCACAGAAGTATGACGTCAGTTCCGAACAGTAAAAAAAACAGAGTACAATAAACTATTTGCCACCTCAACTGGCTAACAAGTCATTTTATTCTGAACTTCATGAGCTTAATCTCGGAAACGACCAACATTATTTGTCATGCTGATTTGGCTCCCCAGTCGATCACCTTAATACTACAACCAATCTTGGGGATCATAGAACAGAAACAAGATACATACTTCTAGACAGAGAATGTAAAATAAGTATTTTGTGGCACATAGGGAAGGAAAAAGTTTATTCGCATAGCTTAGAGTAAGTTTAGAGAACAAACCTCAATAACCTGGGACCACTCCTTTCCTATGAGCTGATGAGAAAGAGAGAAATCAATTTAAAAAGGAACCTAATGGAAAAAACGGATATCAAATAGCATAATGTAACACATATTTTGAAGGAACACAAAATGTATGCCAGGGCCAAGGAGTTGAGGACAATCTATGTATTGCAATGAGCAGGCAGGAATATAAGAACAAAAATGATAATTACATTAGTTATAAACAAGGCCACTCACAGTGAGTTTAGCTTATTCATTTATTAAATTGAGTGCCTTAAACTTTGCAACTAACTTTTCTAGGATTAGGAGTAGAAAATCGATAAGAATCGTTCGGGCTTTAATCTTCTTCTTTTTTTCTTTTTCCTTTTGGGATGTGGGGTGGATGGGGGTGGGTCGGGAATGATAGGGAAATAACTAACAGATTGTGATGAAAATAAGTAGAAACGTTGAATTTGATCCAGGTCTGTCGTGAGTAGCAGGGTCTAAATTCCGGTAGAGTCTGACTCGAGTAATACTGGTTATAATGTCACCTAGTAAAGGATAAAATAATTATCTCACCTCAGCAAATAGAATAGAAAATATTAGACACTCTCTAGCCGCTGCACATTACAGACTCTTACTCAATTAAATCAAGATAAATGGTCAGAGGGCACAATATAGTTGGACACAACAAGTATAAATAGCAGCATCCAAAACATATAACGTATATTTTGACCGCACTGGGGACTAGAACATGCACAGCAATAGGATGGTTAACCAGAGCCCACACATAGAAGATTGCAAGATTGACAAAGGCAAGCTGTGTCTAGGCGGAAGGAATGAGATGTGAAGAAGTCTTCGACGGTTATAAATTGCCTGTCAGTTGGGTAATATTCTAAGATTAGACTGACAAACATTCGCATAACTACATAATTTCATGCAAGCAGTCAACCAGCCTCACTAATTCACCTCTACTTTGCATGTGTGGATGTGGGTATAAGCATACGCTCTCTTTTGGCAGAAATAGTACCAATGATATGCTTAGAGTTACAATGGTATATGACTGATTAACCATACCAGCTATGGACAAAAGAGTTGGATATTTCCACATCGAAAATTATAGCCATTACTATCAATTTATATTCAAATATCATTTCCCTAAAGCTACAGGCCAGGGATTTCTTAAAGACCAATTACCTTGTGCAAAATGACGTCAAATGGACCCTGTTCTGACAAAGGCCTCTTCAAATCAATGGAAACAAACTGAATTCCCCTGCTTCTGCATCAGATGAAAGAATATTTGTCAACAGACAATATTAGGCAAATTATGTTATACCGAAGTCCAAATATATTCTCAATAACCTCAAGAGATTTTAAAATATAAAAACCATTTTAAGGAAAATATTAAGATTTTAAGAGCACAAAAAATTAGCTCCCCCAAATACTGAATGTAAATCCTCTATACAGAATGTACTGAGTTCAATTCCTAGTACCGATTAGAAAAAAATGTTGGTTTCCATTCCAAAAAGTCCAGCTCAATTCTACAAATGGGAAACATTCATTGGCACCAAAGCTCACTCTTCCAAAAGTTTTTTAACACACTCCAGTAAAGATTACTAAAGCCAAATTCTGCTGTCGCAATCAGCCTCTCAAAAAAATCATGGCTCGTTATAAATTATTACGTCTCGGCCAGAAAATAAGTATCAAAAGTCACACCATTCTACATAAGTGTTTTGTTGCACATACTTAGTAGTCTAAAGCATCTGAATACTTAAAAGAGTACTAATAAAAAACTACTATTCCATAAGGGGAACCAATTTTTTAAAGAGAGTGGGGTCAGATCAGATCATTCTAAGACCAAATCTAGCCAGTGCACAGAAAGCAACAGAATTGATATTGGATTTGGATATAGGATCACAAAGTCACAAGAGACTGTTACCTTAAAAGAGCACAGCACATATATAAGGAATATTCCCAGGAAAGCATAATCACAATATCCATTATTCCTTTAGATACCCTTGAGGTGGACCGGTATACTGGATAAGTCAAACAACTGCTGATAAAGAAGTGCATATCTTGGTCTTGTTTTTTAATACCAACTACTGCAAGAAACTCTAAAAAGACTAAACTAACTGTAAACTGTGAAATGGTTAAGCTATAATATTACTGCTCCATGCATATTGCCATTGGTAAGTAGTAACAATTTGAATATCAATCAATAAACCAGCAAATCAAATCCAACCAAACTAACAGTAACAACTAACAAAATCAAATCAAAATTAACTGCAACTACATTTGATTTGACAACGAAGATCAGCTCACTTGATAAGGCACTTCCCTGGGTTCGAGTCACATTTGACGTTTCAAAAAATAAAAAACTAGTACATTGGATTTGATTCTACAAATTCAAAGAGGCAAAATCGATTTGAGGCAATTCAAAACGGAAAAAGAAGAGTACCTTGCTAAATTGATAAGAGATGGCTGCAAAAAGCTCGTCATTTTCTTGAAGGTGAGTGCATAACCGACCACAATCTCCAGTGTCGCCACCTCCAGAGCCTCTTCTCCGTCCAACTTCATGACCGGGAAAATGCAATTCCTCCAATTTTAGGAAAAAAAGAAAAGAAAAACCCTAGAGTTCACTGACCCAATTTCCGATCAGCTGTTTTAGTGAATGAATTTCTCTCTGAGCATTAATCGAGAAAATTGGAGCTGGATCTTTTTCTATAGTTTGGAGTATATTGTGTTGTCAGAGGATTTATTGACATTCCATTTCTGGTTAGAAACGATTTTTTTGTGTGATTTCAAGTTTTACAGGTAACTGACTTCAAACAAAGAGATGATGATGATGGTTGCTTAAGATGTGAAGTGCCATCTCTTTTATGTGCGCATGTATGGGAATGAGTGGACTAACCAGCTGGGCTGCTACAATTTTTAGAGTATTTTATGTTCGCATTGTATCTTTGATAAAACGATCTCTTTCATAATATCAATAGATTAATGAGAATCGATTGATAAATTTTGACTCGGAATAATAGTTGTGTCCATTTTAATTGGATTGAATTGATGTATAGTGACTAAATTATAATTAAATTATTAAAATTTATGTTTAGCACAGAATATTATATAGAATTTTGTAAGTTTGTTATATAGGATGTATAAGCTTTATATTAGGGGCAATTACATATACACCACCCCCGTTAGATTCAAAAGTTGCAAATGGCTACCACCCAGATCAACAATTACATGGAAGACCTAGTCGATAAAAATCAATTACATCCAGGTCCACGAATTTGACTTTCAGCGAACTTAAATTCGGAAAAGTCATTTATGCCCCTGTTTAAATTTCAGCTTTTGCATTTGGCCAAACAGCCTTAGTTTAT
>JAYMSP010000786.1:0-41300 GCA_036897095.1 Plantago elongata | reverse complement strand
TTCGCTGTGCCTAGACAAAACAGAAGAATGTGCCTAGACTAGACCGATACCCCGATGTTGACTCCAGGGGAGTAGGAAAGCACGGGAATCTAGAAAGTCGTAGGAAAGTACGAAAGTCGCAAATAGGATTCCGTTCACACGTGTTTCTGTGAAATCCGACATCTAGTCATAGCTCGTGTAGGTTAGTAGAATATTTTCGAAAGCATATGCCTAGACTAGACCGACGTTGACTCCACTACGTAAAACTCTTGCCTGTCGGCGCGTATGAAGCGCTGATACACCAAAAGGTCGCCAGTTGATGCTGGGAGAAGTACGAAAGGGTGTCCTAGGAAAGCATTTCTATTCTTTAGAATAGGAAAGCATCCCATTCTCTTCGCAAATTAGTCTCATTTCATACGCTGTAAAGCAGCTCGCATGGTAAATATACAGACACTGAGTTGTACCATGCTAAGGTTAGTCTCACGTTCACACAAGTCAGAACAAGAATGATAGCGGAGCCTGCCGTCCCGTCTTCCTACTTCACAACGTCAGGCAAAAAGAGAAAGAAATCCACGCTGGGTGTGTGGTAGAATGAAAAACAAGAAAGAATACTCATGGCCCTTCCTATCATCCTAGTTCTAGCCATAAGAGTCAAGACTGAAAATACAGCCAAGATCTTCTCCATTTCTGTCACAGTAGCACGAAAAGACGGGACAACGGATCAAATACACCATTTAACCAACGATCCCGAAAGTCTAAATCCTAAGTTCTTTGCCCTTGCCATCCCTCCCAGACTCCTTCCATTTTCACGTAAATATCAGACCCAATCCTTTTACACCAATGATGGAGAATCTCTCAAACTGATTTCTCCATCCTTTCCCCCAGACCCACGACAGTTTCCCATTGAAGTATTCCCAAAGGGTGGCAAAAAAAGGAGTTTATTCGAGACGAAAGCTTTCGCGTTCTAACCAAATTGGCTCACGATTTTAGCCTCCAGTAAGAAAGAAACTCTCTTCGTCACAAGGTCGCCACTTACAGGGCGGGATCGAATCTAAAGCAATTACCGGGTCCAACCCCCGGGTACCATATGTACTGAAACTTTTCTGGAGACATGGTCACTGCAAGGCTTTCCAACCAGGGAATAGACAACCAACCTTCATAGAACGATTCCTTCTTTCATCTAGCGGACTCTTTCTACAACTTCATCACAGATGAAATGACAAATTTAGACCTTATTTTGTAAATATTTTTATTCATTCCTTGCTCCTATCCTAGAAAAAAATAAATGTTGAAAAGGAAGATCCCACACACACTTCTTTGGTATTGTTTACAAAAATAAATAACCGTGCCTGTAGTTTTGAGCACTATTATTAAAAGAGAAGAGATCCATACAAAAATCACCGCCCTATTACTATATATCTCAATATTTCATAGATCTTATTTGCTTTTTAATAGAAGAGTCAAATATAATATAACAATTTAGCTGTAGTATTCGTCGAACTGATTTTTCGTAGTGCTTTTCCAACCTTTACGAAATAGTTAGGTCTAAATATTTAAACAAAAACACAATACAGAGTAAGAAAGCCATTTCATTTCGGAACTAAGATAGATATTTGGGTAGTCAACGAGGTCTTTATAATTATAACTCCTTGGGTTTCTCAATTAGAATAATTATAGAGTTTTTCTATTTCGCAAATAAGTAAAAAAGGGAAAGAATCAAAATTTAGCTCTGTTAGACACTAGACGTGTTCTGTACAATTGTTTATGTCTTTTCTTTTTTTATCTTTGTAGTGGGAATTAAAGAAAAAGTAGTATCCACTCGTGCTTCCTGTGATTATTTTACTGTAAATTATCGCCCAGAATACATAGTTACAACCAGCTTTTGAAAAGAAAGGTATAATTAGAATAATATAGTTTCTTTCTATCTATATTTATATTCTTTAATAAATAAAGAAGTCCATTAATTAACATGCAGAGTAATTAGGAAATTCAAGAGATTTTATTGAGTTTCTTGAGGAAGTTGTTGTCCTATAGGCAGCAATGATATGTGTTTTCGATTTAGTAGTCAACCTGGCAGCAAGACATATTCAAGCATCACTAACAACTCACCAAAATACAAAGATACTTTATTAGATTAGGTTAAATACACGCTCACTAGAAGAGTAATCCCTAGTTTTTGCTGGCTGTTCCAATTCCAACTAAGTTCATACATTAAACATTAAAGTAGAGCAAGATAAATAGATAGTAAAAAAAATTAAAAAAGAGAACAAATCTTGTAAATTTGTAAACTTAGCAAAAGGAATTCGAATTCACGAACGAGGATACTAGAAAGGAAAGTCTGAAAAGATTATGACTGCATGCAATATACACAATTAAACGAAATACGCCCAAAATAAAATTTACTAGAAGAATTTAGTTCTATATTTCATAAACAAGGAATATGTTCTACTATCTATAATTATTCTGTTGCTAGAGATTAAAAAAGATAAGGAAAGGATATTAGACTTCTCTTATTTTCGACTCGATACTACCTACTATATTTATATTAACAGACATAAAAATAAATTCAAGCATATACTTACAACTATGAAATGGAAGAGTTGTTTTTAACAAAATAAATAGAAAAACAGTATCAAAATGTAGTCCTTGAGAAGCACCCATAATTAAACTAACTGGAAAGTATACAACAAAAAGGAATTGAGGTGTAAAAAAAAATATGGCATAGTCGTCCTTTGTTATTGTGCATTATAGAATTCTATTAGATATAAACTTATCAGGTATAAGAGATTCGTCCACAAAAATAAAAATGATTTACTACCAAAGTTTATGAGATTCACAATAGAATTCATGAGTTTTCAAGTTTTCCTTAAATTAACTATTAAATAAATTCTATTTAATAATATAAAAGCGTCTAGTCCTGAATTCTGAAATGTGGGTATAATAGAAAGTTCTAACAAACAATGCAATTACTAGAAAAGGAATAGAAAGGAAATTCCACTCGTGGAAAAAGAACCTAACTAAGCTTGGGAAAATCTATAAATAATAAATACCGGTAGTACCAGAGAATTAATACTATTGATTGGATATTTCTAGGAATGTGATGTTTCTACTTATTTTACCCCTAAAAAAAAATACATTTAATGTACTATACTATATATAGAGGTGTATATTCTTTGTATTAGTAAAAGCTTTAAGAGTACAACCAGACGGCCAATCCCGCACTACTAATATCTATATATATATAAGGATACAAGATCAAGGATGACCACAAAAAGAATGTAAGGTAAATGAAGGAGATGTAGTAAACGTATCGCTATCTATATTATAAATCTAAACCTAAAAGTAAATAAATGTTTCATAATCTGACAAACAGTTACAGTTATAATATTCAAGACTATCCGCGTGGGAAAAACTTACAATAGGTAGCCGCAGTTGTGTCGAGGCTCAAAACCGAAACTTAAATTAAATTAAATAAGGAAGGTTAGAGTAATTAGTTTACTAAGTTGCTTAGGGATTCGGAATAATGCAGGAGAAAAGAAAAAAACTTGTCCAAGAAGATCTTTATCTACATATTCTATTACAAAGAACGAAAGAACGCTGGGCTGGAATTTACCTCACACAGCGACGTGTTTGCATAGGGCTGTGAATACCTCTTATTTATCTATACATGCCAATGAACCCGTGTTATGCACTAATATTTTTATTTGTTTGTTATAATATAAAAAAATAGGATAGAAACTAAACAACAATTTCCTTTTCCTTAAGTATATAGAATTTCTAAATCCTTTTATATACGAGTAATTTCCAGTTTAAATACAGAAATACGAATATCATATATATCACAGAGTCTACTGCAGCCACCGTCCGTTAAACTAATTAGTAGTCAACGAGAAGATTTAATTCCCTTTTAATTTTTATTAAGGATGTCATATTAATCTAAAAGGTAAAAAAATAGGCAAAAAGAGAAAGAGGACGTCTCGTTTATTTAATTTCTAACTATATTTTATTTTTCAAATACAGATGAATTCTCGCTTTGACTCTCTTACTATCGTGCTAGAAAATTCCAAGAAAGTAGGAAAAATAAATAGAATACAAGGCGTAATCACCTAAGGTTGTCTAGAGGAAAAACGTATCTGCAATCTTATGCTCCAATCATGATGCCTAATAAACGGAAACACTACAGTGTAAAATGATTTACTAACTAAATAACTAAGTAAAATACTAAGAACGGATAGCCTTTAATTAAGACTCTGTTTTTCTTATATAGATTAATCTTTTTGGCTTTCTTTACTTTTTCCAAAACCACTGCCTGCGAAAAAGATCTTCGTAGAATTGAGCAGTGGATTATTATTTTTTTCTTTTTTCTAAGCGAGGTAAAGTATTTACTATATCTTCTTTATTCTTGCTTTTATATTGTTCTTATATATATTGTTGTCACAACTCTTTGGTTTTCTTTGTCGAGACAATTTTGTTCTCATTTCTAAGAAAGGGCAGAGTCACTCAAACACATAGAATCATACTTAAATATAATTTAATTAAATATAATTAATATAAAAACTTGCTCAAAGAAAATGAAAGTATAACTAAAATTCCTACCCATATACATGAAGTGTATTAAGTGCAAGGTATTTACGCTATTAAGTAACTAACTCTTTCTCATAAGCAATAAATTAAGTAAGATAGACCCCTCTCTCTTAAAATGTAATAATTTAAACAAATGTATAAGGAAGAAGTGCTCACTAATACGTATCATAGAGGTTTTTAATGAATACGATCTCTTGCTAAGTTATCTATTATATTACACTCCTTTTTTAAAGGTAAAAGTGATAAGTAAAGTCTCCTGAAAGAGCTATGTACCTATTAAAGTTATAATACAAAAAGGCCTAATCTAATTAAATGTCTTAAATATAACTATAAGTATTTATTAATTTTACAAGAGTCCTATTTCTCCAAAGTATTAATATTATAAAGGGCCATGCTCTTGATTAGCGTATAAACACTCCTTCTTGTAAGAGTAAGGGAAAAGATTTGTAATAAACTAATTGCTTGTACAAGAGTTTTTTAAGGTTATATTATTATTATTAGAAGTCACTCTTAATCAAGCACAAGAAGTCACTTAGGTACTACTTTTAATTATGGTAGTAGAGTATGGGGGCAACCTTGTCTTAAATAATTAATAGACGAGTTACCCTTTATGTCTCATATTTCACTAATAGTTTATTAAGAGATAGAAGCGCTTTCCCCTTTTAGAGAGTATTTACTTAAGAAAGGCTTAGCAAAGTACTTACTATAAACTAGTTATTTAACTTATAGTTGCTATGTTGTTACATAGGGAAGACCTTATATACTTGAGTTACTTAATAAACGTCCCTATCAAAATAGTATCCTCAATCACTTAGTCTGTATTAGAGAGAGTTCTATACTTATTCTTTACTAAGGAGAGTCACTTCTTTATTAATATAATTACTTAAGAAGCTTTCTTAGAAGAGCATTTTTACATAAAGAGCAACTTAATTATTAAGTTATGCTAGTAAAGCGGCGTGCCTAATCTAGTATAACTTAGGTACAATTATTTACTAGAATATAATTACTATTTTTTAACAAGGAGGTATACAAAAACATTTTATAAGTGAACTTTACTAAAATAAAAAGTATAAAAATCTATAGCGCAAAAGTAACTCTCTAAGTCTTTTTACTAACCTATTAATCTATAATCAAGAGAAGACCTACAACTTTTTATATAAATAGACGCCTCTTAAAGGAGTGTTTATAAAAGGTATATCTTCCCTCACTCTTTTAAGAATTACATGTATATTAGAAAAAAGAGTTAGCCCATACCATATTATTTTATACTCTTGAGAGAGAGCATGCTTATTTATTAAATAAGAGAGGTAGCCTATATAAGTTTATATGGATTGGATTTAGTTGCGTAAGAGAAAAGACTTAATCTTTTACCCTCCCGTTACTTATGATTTTTAAAGTAAGTCACTTAATTATGTAATAGGATCTTTCTTGTACCTTAATAAGTTTGTGTAACAGAGAAGAGGGGGAAGGGTACTCCCTAGTTCTCATAAAAAAATAAGGTCTATGTAATATGTTAAATTTAAGTACTTAATATAAGATGAATTCTTATAGGATAGCAAACATAACTCTAATATTCTCTCTAAGACGATGGTAATAACACTACTCTAGCATAAGTAACTCCTCTCTAATAAATAATTATGTAAACTTTATAAAATACTCTATAAGTTAAGGGAAGATCTTAAGTATATACTATGTATAAATAATAATTAAGTTAGTACTAAGAAGATATTTCCTTTGCACCTGTTTTATAAGAATATACTTGTTTATTAAGGTAAGAGTATATTCCTTTAATTAAGTACTCCATAATTATTTTACTAATAATTAAATAAGGAAGATTAAACTCTATTATATATATATGCGTGCTTTTTTATACCCTAGACCACCCCAGTTCTCTCTATTTAGTAAATATTCTATTATAAGACATAGTTAAAAGGGCTCCCCTTTAATATATTTGTGTAATAATACTTTGTAAGTAAAGAGATGCCTTACGAGAAACCTAACCAAGTAATTCTCTCTAGATTATTCTATGTAATAGAGCACCCCTATTTCTAGTTATAAAATCTATACCTTTAAGGTACAAGGCTATTTTCCTCTGCATAAGAGGAGAATAAACTATATTATTTCTATTTAATAAATAGAGTATGCTTCTCTTAGTTATTTATAGTATAGTTTACGCTTTTATTTTTTATATATAAAAAGATACGCGCTATGCCTTAGATACCTAAGACTTTTAATTAGAATAGTCAAAGAAAGGATACTTATTTATTTATACTTTAAGAATCCCTTGTATACATAATACATAGTTAGAAATATTATAAGGAGGCAGTTTTACTCATTACTAGGTTTAAATAATTCAATAGTAACTTATAGAAGGCTGCTTTCCTAATCTTTATGTTCTATTTTTAATTAATCCTATAAAATAGTGAGTTGTTAGAGAATATGAGGGTGTATTTTCCCTATAGGAGTCTACTCTTCTTAATAAAATTCTTAATAAATAAAACCCTTCCTTTAAAATACAAAGAGTAATCTTTAGTTACACGCTATAATTATAATATTAGGGGTGTGCTTTATTCTTTATAATATGTTTGCCTAGTGTAATAAACTATTTATACACAACTTAGTTAGAAGAGAGTTTATTAAAAGCTCCTCCCCTATAGTAGGGTTTAGAGGCTTACTTAATTATTAATAACTTATAGTTAAAGTATCCTTATATTTATTATCTCTATTTTTATTAGTTATAATAAATCTTTTTATTTTAGATTATAAAAGTAACTACTTAATTACTCTAGACTCTTTATAGTGTTAGCCCCCTTCCACCCTTAGTTACTCTAGTATTTATATGATATTATAAGGCAAGCATTTGCTCCCTATCTAGTTATCAATAAAATGCTTGAGAGTCTTATTTATAAATATATTCACAGGTCCATTAAGGGATAAAGCATGACCTTTTGTAATAATATCTTAATATGGGGGAGAGCTTTCTGCCTCTGATGTCGTTTAGTTTACTAGTTCTTTATATAATAAATAGAGGAGACTTAAGTACTTAGACTTATCTTAGAGCATAATTTTAATGTTTAATTAAAGTGAGCTAGTACTTGCACTTTATAGGTATAGAAGGACTTGTTTATAATCTACAATATACTCTACTAAGATAGAAATAGAAAGCCTATTATTCCTACTTTTATATTAAAAAAAGTATATTAATAAGTGACATAGAGAGTTATCTTACGCTTAAATATTTCTAAAGAGATTATAAAACTACAAGAGACGTATTATTTTACTTAAGAGAGTTTTACTTTTATAGTCATAGAAAATGGATAAGCTCCTGTAAATACTCATAAAAAGTGCTCGAGTTGCCCGGTAAAACTATTTAATAGTTAAAAAATCTCCCTAGTTTACAGTTACTCGCTATAAATTATATAGATATAGGTTATATAAATAAACACTATTCAGTAATCTCTACTAATAGTTTTGAAGGGATAATAGTCTCTTTTATCCTGCTTCACTAAGAGGGCATACCCTACTATAGTATAGAGTTACTAAATAACATACTTATAATAAAAGATAATTCCTACAAGCGCAAGAGCCTCTTTCTCTTACACAGCTAATGTACTTAAATAATAAGAATTGCTTCATAGAGAGTATAATGATTCCCTATACTTGTGAGTATACTTACTTATAGGATAACTAAATTCTCTCTTCAAATTTTGGATAGTAAAGCATTTATAATGGTAGGCTTATATAACCTTTCTTATTATATAAGCATAGGAATCATTCTAAATAAAGAGCGAGGGTATATATATTCTAGCTATTTCTTATGATACAAACAAGTCTTACTACTAACTTCAAGGATACACTTCTTTCTTAAGGATCTATCTTTATTACTATAATATTATTATAGTAATAAAGATAAAATAAGTCTTCTTTTATGTTACAGAATACTTTGTGCAAACGCCTATTACTAGCTTTGATAAATATATATAAAGTAAACTCTTTCTTCTAAATATCTCCATTTAGTAAGAGTGTAAACAAAGAGTTGTTAATATATTATTCATAAAACTAAGGAACTCTCTTAAGTAAGCATAGTATCCTGGGTAATTTCTTAAAAATATAAGTTTGTTTAAAGAATTCTCTTATAAGAATATAGCTAATCCTTTAATTCTTTACTAAGGGCCTCACTGCCTAGGGTAAACTTTAGAGCAAAGGAATTTTTTTTGAATATATACCTTTGATTTCGCCAACTTTCCTATTTTATTAAAAGAAGCCATCTTTGCTGCCTCTCGTGCTGTGAAATAAGAATCCCAACTTATATGAGCGTTACTTTAAATTTAGGTGTTCGCCGAATTTGCTTGAAGAAGTTATCAAAGAAAATATGGTGTCATTATTACATTGCGTAATCATTTGTTGTTTACTTGTTGCAGAAAAGGCTAGAAAAATGGGAGTTTATAGCCGTGCAGCCTTCACCTTTCCTTTAAACAACTAAGGGCATAAAAGAATTAGAATTCTATAGAAAAGTAAGTCTCGCTTCGTTTTCTTTTGGGTTCACACTATACTCTCATATTCTATTCCAAGAAACAAGTCTAGGTTTGTCTATTATAGTTTTATTTTTAGTCCTGCTGTCGAGTACGAGTAAGATATTTACCAATTTGACCAATTTCCGGTAGGTTATTTTGTTGCGTCGTAGTAAGTAAAATAGATAAAGGAGTCCAAAGCCAGCCAATTCCATTACATATATATATAGGTTAGTTTAGGTTAAGTACTGCGTTAGGAAGAAACCTTGTACGTAAAAAAGATACCAATGTATTAACTTCATTTTTCTTTTATTTTTATCTATATTATATATATTATGGTGAATATGCAATTTTACACGAACATTTTTTTATCTAAAGTAAAGACTCCACCACTCACTATCACTATAATTACAAGATCTAAGATACACTTTTTTACCGAAGTTCTTTAATTGATACGATCATATTTGTTTGGTATTAAATGAAATATTTCCTTATGCAGGCGTTTGGTTTCCCTAAAATAAAAGAACAAGGGAGTTAAAATTCTAAAATCTTCTTTAATTTGGTATAGCAAAAACATGAAATAAAAGGGTTTACATACAATTTTTTTTAATAAAGTAAGAACACAAGTTATTAAGCACAAAGGTCATCATAGTAGTAATAAATCGAGAAGAAGGGGTGTTTCTATAATACAAAAGAATACAGATAAAAAAGGAAAATGACTAAAAAAAATAAAAAAGATAAAGACTCAAAAACAGTCCACGTTTTTAGGCAATTTGCGTAGAAATGAAATTTATAAAGGAAAATATTCTGAGACTCTCTCTCTTTGAAACCTATTTTTCTTTTTTCTAACGGTATTCTTTCGGGATGGATAACTTACATCGTTCATTTTCCTTCATTCATTTTCCATTAGACAAAGGGTACATTCTATTTTATTTATACACCAAAGAAAGCATAAGTCTCTTTTTTCTACCCAGTCCTCTGGATACTTTTTTAGATAGACCAAATAAAATAAATACTGTTGTCCCTTTTTTGATTCCTACAACAATCGCCACTATGTAGAAACTTATGAAAAGTGATAGCCACGTGGTGTTTGTTATTAATGAGTAAACGACCCTTTTTCTTATAAATTAAATATAAACTAGACACTTAGGCCAAAGTCATTGAATTGATATAACACATATTTTATTAGACATATTAGTTTTTTCGACATTAATCAAAACAGATAGAATACACAAGCAAAAAGGTGTAAAAATAATTTTTCTTTCGGCGAGTCTTCGTACAGCTCTTTATTTGCCTGGAAGACTAGACTTTCACTCTAGATTAATATTAGTTTTCTATACTACTTACTTGAACAATGTGGATGTCTGCCTAAAAAAAAAATATCGAATTGCCCTTGTTTTGTGTTTAAAGATGTCAGAGTTCACATGCCGATATTAGCCATAAATTTTTGACAAGAGAGAGAACACAGGTTTTTATGCTTACAATTCAGGAACAAAGGATATCTATAGCACCACGAAAGGTGTAAGTAAAGTGCCATATTCTAGTTGTCTCTCTTTTCTGACTTTTCCCTCTGCTGAGTCTTCCTACGCTTTTCCAAAAGCGTAAGTATTTTCTATGACTAGCATAGGATCTCATTATTCTAAAAATCTGAAGTAACTTGTTGCGTTCGACCCCATATTTTGTGTAGTTGGTTAAATTGGCGAAAAGATAGGAAAATGTTGTGCAAATGAAAATGAAGTTGACATAAATATTATGACCAAGATTTTAAGGGGTGTTCCCTTAGCAGCAAGATTCCGTTTGGCAGGAGGATAAATAATCTAGAAGATCTTCTTTTTGGGCTCCCTTTTTTATAATTGCTCTGTTCTTACTATTTTGATCGATTTTGTTGGAACTTATAGCCAATAGGTCGCTCCTTTTTCAAATATGGTGTTTTTGCTGATCTTGTTGGATGATCTTATCTTGATTTATACTACATCGATTATACTATTTATTTTATTAAACATACATCGGAGGGATTGATTGCTCACTTTAACTTACCTAATAAGCTTTCAACTACTGTTTCTGTTTGATTTTGGATCTTTTCTCTCGACTCCGCATTCCTCCACAAGGATACTTCCTTTTTCTAGTTTCCCTTTTTGTTGCTGACTAGATTACTATCTTAAACCTAATTAAAAGAAACTGTGTTATCTTCTTAGAGTATTATAGTTATTTAGTTATTTTAACAGTGTTGATTCGCTTTTATTTGTGGCAGAGATACCAAGATACAGACTTATAACTTTGCACAAACACAAAGTAAAAAAAATAAGAAAGAAGGGATCTGGGGCAACCCGACATATTATATGTATATAGAGTAGCAAAAAGTGGAAGTATAACCCATAATTCTATATTTATATATACTGTGTTATAAATACGTTAAGAAAAGGAAAAGACAATATTTCATACTCTAGTATACAAAAAAAGTTGTTACGTACAGGCCTAGAATGAAAAACCCAGGGAGCTGAAGAGCTTGTTTGCTGCGAAAAAGTGGGAAAGTTTGCTCGATTCTTCCTAAAGGAATCTGTCTAATTGACCTTGGGTGGGAATAACTTACAAGTGAAAATATATTTAATTGTTCAGAGTCATGTATGATGAAATGTAGCGATAATTCCAAACAAACAAGGACCTGTACTCCTTTCTTTCGCAAAGGTACCATATTGTATATAGACCAAAATATCTTGTTGAAAAGAATGTCTATACTTTTGGAAACTTTTTGGAAAATAATACTGTTCTCATTAAATCTCCTAGACACCGGAGTTTTTTACTTTTGTCTAAAGACAAAGAGAAGGCATCTTAATTTACTTATATTATAGCACACATAAAATAAAAAGAAGTAAGGGAAATAAGGGTATATCTTATCTCACCAGGACAAGAATCTATTTAAGAAGTATTTGTTGGATATAAACAAAGGAAATGAATTGAATACCCGACTGACTGCTAATTTTAAAGGAATAGGGTGGACTTTATGATTGAGAAATGTGCTTCTTCTACCGGCCTAAAGTGAAATTTAACTATAATTCTATGATTTTTTATTTTATAGGTCTAGCACAACAAAAGGAAATACAATTCCCAAACTATACCTAAGGAGTTATTCTTTTTGCAGCATTTTCTAAGAAATATCTTCTTTCCTTATCACTTAATTATCTTTTTACTTTATATCTCTCTTATCTCTATCTTTAGCTGCGTTTTTACTAAGACGTAAGTATGCTTTAAGGTTTACAAATGGTTAATTCCTTAAATAAATAAAAAAAAATATGCTAATCGTGTCAGCAGTTGCATCAATTCATTCTATTGTTCTAAGTTTGCGTTTCATTTTTGTGTGTCAAATATTCGTTGTGAATTACTTACTCCTTAAAATGAAAATATGGTTAAATCTGAAATATATATAATGAAATAAAATAAAGATATTTATTTGTGTCATAATTTAAAAAGAAATTATTACTTTTTTATTTGTACTAGTATGTACTTTATTTGTTTTCTTCTCTAGAACATGCCGCTTTTTTTACACATAAATATCTCTTGCCAAGTAATTTTTGTGGATCTAATAAGTGTTTCAGCCTACCCAACAAGTGCAGTGCTTTTATGTGACAGTCGTCATACGTATGCTCTTTGAGTGAATCAGAGTTTCTTGAGGGCTTTGCTACCTGTTAACAAAAGAGAGTCAATAAGAAAGTACCTTTAGACGAAATATCTACTTACCAATAATATTTGCAATAGAAATTGGTGGTGAGACCTACTTTAAGTAGAGTCATTATTTGACTTTATAGAAATTATAGAACCAGAGGCAGGTAAGTAAAGATTCACTTGGCGACAAAAGTACTACTGTATAATTTGTTGTTTTAATTTTTAATATCTATTAGACGCTACACGTACTCTGTATTTATATAGTTTACACCTTTTACTTTACAAGCATCGTGCATTTACTGAACTTGAACTAAGGAAGATTATTTACGGATTGATTTGTTCCAAGACAATATGATACCACGTAGCTAAGTCTATTTTAAGGAAGCAGGTCAAGCAATGTCTACTCTATCTAAAATATATCCTAAATAGAAACATGTGAGAAAAGTATAGTTATGATGTCGGGTACTTATCCTTTTGTTCAAAGTTATACTTTTTGCAATCATTGCAATTACGTAGATCTTCTCCAACTTTTAATCCTTCCGTAAACCCCGATCCGATCTCGTTCTTTCTGCTTATTGATTGCCTTTTTGTTTTGTCATTACTTTCACGAATAATAAAAAATTCTACCCCATGTTCCTGCTTAGAATATTCGTATTATATATACTATCTAAAAAACTACCTTAATAAACTAATGGCTAAGGGTCTATAGTGCTTCTTTCTCCCCACATTTTTAGTCTTTCAAGATTTCTTCTTAAATGAATCATTACCTGTTTCTCTTTTCTTTCTATGGAATACTAGTATTGTGGTGGTCCTGTTCAAAAAGTAGTTTAATGCCAAACCACGCCCCAAATATCTCTAATGCTATTTATTCTGTAATTGAGTATTTCGTAAACCTAAAGAACAACTAAATCTTGATTCTCTCCTTGCGCTAAGGCCTTTCTTAGCAAAACGAGTCCGCTTTTGTGTTCTGTTATACACTTACATTACCTAATACTCTTTTTAGCCATATAAGCCAGCCATACACAAAATAATTCTATTGTTAGGAACGGGGAACACTCTGTCTTTTCGGGGAATCTGTTAACAAGTTGTATTAAATTAAGACAAGTACATTCTAATTAGTTAATTTTTTTATCCGGGGGTAAGAAAAGATTCGATAAATAAAACCTTATTGAATAAGGAGGCAAGCAGTCCAAAAAGTGCATCTTACTTGAAACTCGAGTTTTTAGGTAAATTTCTATGGATGGTAGAGTAAACTATCCATCCATGAGTATATACTGTAGGCGAATTATCAAGGCCTTAATATTAAATAAAATAGTATGAAAAAGAAAAGAGTTATAGATACAAGAAAAATGGAATGGAGAGCAAAGACTAAAAAGTAGATACTAATAAGGAAGAATTGTTACTTGCATAAATGCTTTTCTTAAGAATAAGCTCACCAGACAGTCTACACCGCTCGTAAGTAACATAAACAATTATATGTTGGAATAGAAATATACATGCATAGTAGAAAACAACAATGTGGGCATAAGTGAGTTAGTAAGTCAGATCATAACAAAGAGCTGCCGTAAGGATTAAAGAATGATAGCGGAGATAAGACACCCTGAAAATACACATTAACAAATAGGAACTGAAACATTACAACATTGGTTTTCCTCGTCAAAGAAAAGCTTTCTTAAAGTTCTTTATTCGTGCCTCTTTTCATTCTTATTAAGAAATAAGCTACCTTCTATTTTTTTGTCCTCAATCATTATTATCTAAACTTACGCAAGCAAATAAACTACTCCATAAATCATCACGCTTATCTTCACCTCTTCTACTTCTATAGCTAAAACAGCTTAAAGGTCTCCAAGCAGTTGCAAAAGAAATTACGCTAAAATTGTTAATTAGACGCCAATACTTAGAAACGACTTTATTTATTATTTTTCCACATTCTGTCTCCGTGCATAATGGGAGCAAAAGAAAATAATATAGAGTAGTTGGAGAAACTTCTATTCTTGTACGTTTCCTTGGTACCTCTTTGAATACATCATATTTTCGTAAGACAATGTAGCAATCCCATAACCTTATCCAAGGGAAGATCAGAGAAAAGGAGATTCCGTGCTTGTGTCTTATAAATGAAATGGATATTTTCATACTATTCGTTTATAGTTAGTTGGTACACCATATTTCAAATAAGGACTTCATGCTTCATGGCTACATATATTTGCGTAATTCAGAATGGAAATCAGAGTAAAAACCAACAAACAAAATTACAGTGAAATTTTAAAGAAAAAAGTAGAAGCTATTTTCTTTCATTTAAGCTTAAAAAGAAAAATTCGAGGAGTAGTTATTAAGGATCCATGATATACATCATTTACACAATAAAGGATTTTTCGTTATCTATCTTTACATGTTGACAGTTGATAAAGACCCAAAAATAAATACTTTAGGAAAATTCCAAATATATTAATAAAGAGAGAGTAGAAAAACAACTAGTAAGCAATATTTATACAGGAAGAATTTTATTTTGTACTAATCATACTAAAAGGCCTTGCTGGTATGCAATTGATGCCACTATTGTCTTTGTATGGCTAAGGTTGCTTTTCATTTTCGCGAAAGAATGTATACCTTCCATTGATTCGAGGATCTCTAATAGATTTCTTATTTGAGAGATAGTCTCTGCTATAGATTTCGTATTGTTTCCACCTATATATACCATATTAGAGAAAAAGAGCTCTTTTAGAGATCTTCGGATTCTTCTTTACCACCGGATTTGACTGAATCGATGTTCGCTGCCAATTCGTAGATTCTTTTTGGTTTTTTCTGGTGTTTCATGCTTCATTCTTGGATTATTTTATTTGAGTCTAAATTATAAAGAACATCTATCTACAACAATTAGAACATTTACTGCTTTACAAGATAAGAGAGGCTTGCTTTTCTTTTTTATATGTTGTTTATATAAAAAAAGAAGATTAAAAAGGAGGCGTAGTAATATGTAAATAAATAAACATTGTGTGAAAGGTAAGGTGCAGACCCAATGATGATGTGATGTTGGAACCAGTAGTGTAGCAATGTCATAGACTAAGACTAAAATCAAGGATAAAAGAGGAAGTTTACAAAATTTCTGACATAAAGAAGCGACTCGGGCATTCTTTAGGTAAGTTAGGCAAATTACAAAGCAGCAATGGAAGTATAAAAGAATAATAACTACCTGATACCAAGTCAACTGAACGGTAATGCATTTTAAATTACCCTTTATGTATTTTTTTATTCATAGATCCACCCACGTATAGCGCAGCGAAATACTGAAAGAGATATAAACGTGCAGGTTGTTCCTAATAAAAATAAAGTGGTACCGAAAGTAATATACTCAAATTTCTAGTATTATACGCAAAAAAAAATTAAAATAACAGAAATTTCGTGCATATTTTAGAAATTCCCGCACCATATCTCTTCTCTCGCTTAACCGCGCTTTTTGGGGTTTTAGTTAAATAAAAGTTTTACCTCTAGGTTGTAGTACGTGATAAAGGATATCCATCAATAGCATCCACTTTAGAATATCTAGTAGAAAGAGCTATACATGACTCTTATTGAGTTATAAGTTCTATTATAAAGCGCACAAATAAAAAAACAAGTCATACTTGCAACACTACTGCTACTGTTTATTTACATTAATCTTAGGAGTGTTACGGAGGAGCAACTGCTTGGCACACTAATGAATTTGACAAAGACTATCAATCAGTATTTCTATTTCTTGCATCACTTACCTTTTCCATTCTATCTAAAACTATCTAAAAGGAAGTCACTTTCGTCAAAGCACATTTAAATGTTTTCTTATAGGGTTTTCGTAAAGGCAAAATATCTATGATTTACCAATTTTCATTTCATTAACTGCGAAATTCAGTGTTAATTCTTTCTATGAATATTTGTCTTTGTTTTTTATTACAGTGATCTTTCCCATATTTACTCTTTTTTCCTTTCTCTTTGTTCTCTTCATTTATAGGTTCTTGTGATAGTCATCTAGTTTAGTAGGTAGTGAGTCGCTTTTTATATCATTTAAATAAAACAAAGTTTTTGGGATGTAAGAAAATGAAAAAAAAACTTACTAGTAGCTTCTTCAAAAAGATGAAAACTCGCATGGGACAAAAGGCTTATTTATATCTTATTTATATAAATAAGATAGGGTAGTTATAGTATAACTAAGTTCACATATTCTCAGCGTACCTGCTACCCTTGAATTTCTTAATGTTGTAAATATATAATAGATTAGTTATTAACCGAATATTCGCACCTGATCTACTTTGACTTTTCGTGAGGTTTTAGCTATTAGACGCTGAATTGCACGCGTTAGATTTCATTTTGTAAATAATGCTAAAGAAAGATGTTGACATAGGAAGGGACTCAAAGGAGCTTGTTACTTTTACTCTATGCTACTTACTAGAAGAGGCGCTAATACTTGAGCTATATATTATTAAGATTTAGAGCTTATCTAAGTCTAATTATGCTGCTTATTTTATTAGCGAGAGAAATGTCCTAGCATAAAAAAGAAGATATTTTTTATTTTCCAATTAAAGTAAGAGAATACATGGTGTAATATGATTTATAATATAAAGGAGTTGTTATAAGTAATCTCTCTTATAGTATTTCATGGGTACAACTAATAATAGCCTCATAAGTTCTACTCCTAATTAATAAGTGCTTATCCTTCTTAAAAATGTTATACTAGTTATTTCATAACTACTAGAGCGTATGCTACTTATTATTACTATTAACAGAAATTTCCTGTTAACTTTGTTATCTAAAGTTTTATTAATAAAATATCGTTGTTTGAGAAGGTTCTTGCACAATCTTTAAGGATATAATAAAGGATATACTATTAAAGGTAAAATAATAGCTTTAAATAACTTGATTATTGAATTATGCTAAGGGAAGCTTACTCTATTTACCATAATATGAGTATGCATAATTATTAATTGCAAGGAATCTCCCTCTTAAATCAGTAGTACTATCACTAAGAGCATATGTATTTTCTGGGTGACTTCTTTTCTTCTTCTTAAAGGATACAAAGGAGCACTTCTATATAAGTGCACTAGTAATGAGCGTACTATATTGTATACCTTGTTATGTACTGATAGAGGCTATACGCCTGTACTTTAAATTTATATAAGAGCAAGATGAACTCTACTCGATAGAAAATAATGAAGTCTTTCTTAAGATAAGAGCTATTATACTCTATCTTAATTGAGTATACTTAAGGTTAACTCTACTAGGAAATGTTCTTCCTCTTTATACAAATATATTTGGTGTTTAAGGAAACAAAACCTATTGGTTAAAGCTTACCCATTACATATTACTTAAGCTTGCGCTAATAATTCTCATCGTTTATTAAGAGGGTTAAGGTAGAGACACTTATTTATATACAAAAGAACCTCTTAAGTTTAAGTACTAGCGTATTCTAAGGTAGAATCGCCTACTAATTTAGTATTACTGAGGCACAATTATTAAGCGTAAGGGTACTCTTCTCTAAACTTGTAGCGTTATCTCTAAAGGATAATTTTCCAGGTAAGTTTATAATAATATGTCTAAAATATTTTTAGAGTATTAAAGAGAGAAAAAATTTTAATATGCAATACATAATTATAGAATATATATGATAAGCCTCACTTAATTATGTAATCTTAAGTATTGATTATTCTTCTTTAAAGAAATATAGTAAGCTCCTCTTTTCCTAAGCTACGCATGATTTACAGGTACATAATCTTTAGTTTTATATTTTTAATTATTATGTTTTCTTTAACTAATAGATAGTTAAGAAGTGGCTAATAAGAACAAATGCAAATAGTGCAGTAGCAAAAGTTCCTATAAAAGCGACTTGCTAAGGTTTTATCCTATAAGGGAAGAACTCCTTGTAAAATAGATACTTGTACAAGAGACTTCTTACTAAATAATTTATAGTGAAGGAACTATGCTTTCTTTATAGGCTGTTGATAATTTGCTCTTTCTGAGAAAGATTATTAGATTAGAACTATAAATAATTGCTTTGTGCAAACTCTCTTCGGTAATAGGATAGTCTATGTTTTATTAATTATTAGAAAGAAGCATTAGGATTTCTCTTATTATACTTTAAAAGGAGAGCTGCTTAGTACTATATTATATAAAGGTAAAGTTATACAGATAACCCCTTTTTTATTTATATACTTTCTTTAAAAAAGTTATTATGTACTAGAGATTAATGAGATAGGGTGTTTATTTATAGACTTATATTAAGTAAAACTTTATTCCCAAGTTATTCTAAAATATATAATAATGCATAAGTTATTAGTTTGCTCTGCCCTTGATTAAACAATAACACCTAGCTATAGTTTAAGAAAATGGTCCACACAGAGTCTTGTATACCTACGTACTATTCTTCTTGCGATTTGGTCTTATCTTTTATTTTATGTCTCACTACTTCTTTGTTACTACGAACTAATTTATGTTTCCTTGTCTTTCTAATCATATCATAAGGAACACAGTTACTTTTTTAATAACTAAGACTAACTTCTGCCGAATAGAGAAAGAATCTGGAGATTGCAATACGAAGTTGATTAGAAGTCTTCATTAAGAGGTTTTTCTTATTCTTATAAGAAAAAAAGAGAGTACTCGTTAGGACAAGATTTCACAGACCGAGACTCATACATAGTTTTGGTCAACATATTTATTAAAATAAGAAACATGATTTTTTTATCCTTTTTGGCTTGTTTTATAATATGTTATGTATGGGAAGATCTTCTACTCTTTCTTTACGCACGTGTTTCCTGGAGGATTTGAAAAAACTAAGAAGTAAACACAGAGACCTCTATTTATAAATGTAAATTTTAGGTAAGGTAGATTGCAGTCCTCCTAAGTATAGGAAATTGGGATTAAGTGACTTTTAGGCTCTTAATTTCATTTAAATATATAGCAGGAAGGATCTCTTTCGCCAGGAGTCATTTGTTCTCTTTTTTCTTCCTTGAAATCTCTAAATATTCTCTAAGAGGTATAACACAAAGACATAAATATTATTACTGCTTGTGTTTTTACAACGAAGTCCTTGTCGCGGGTACAACATTTAAAATTATAGGTAAACGACCCAACTAAAGTTATAAATTAGGTCTTCAACATTCGTACTAGAATCACTTTATAGTATAAAATAGACCTCGGCAGGGAATCGTTAAATATAAAATTGCATGTCTCTCCAAGCTAGAACAAAAATATGGGGCAATAGGGGTAGATCCACGAAGAAAAAGGTCTACGTGATGCTTCTAAAATATGTATGAGGCTCTAAACCTGCTTTCCTTAATACTAAACTACACAACGCACAAAGGTATGCTATATCTATTTCTTTTTTCCGTGATTTAAATTATTCATTTTGCGTGGTGTCCTTGGTTCTATCTATAATTTTTTTTATTTCTGCAGCATACGTTTCATAGATCGGGGAAGTAAAAGGGTACTTCTTAAGTCAGAAAGTAGAATACAAGAAAAAACTAAAAAATTGAAATAAAAATTTAAAAGGGATCTTTTTCCGGTCTCCTATATACGTGAGGTGGTAAATGTCCCAAATCATTACTGCAAACCCTAAGAAGGTCTCCTGTATTTTTCTAAAGTTTACTTTTAAAAATGGAAGACGAAAGATAGAGAATTGACAGCATCATTAGATACATCTGCTTAGTCTTAATCGGTTAATCAAATCGACAGGAGGAGAAATGAAATTAGAATTGGATAGAGGCGAGAAACTGTTGCTTTAGTACAAAGTTTTCAAAAGTAACCATCCTATATACACTACATTCTAAATAATCTAGTAAATAAGTTAAGGTAGAAAAAAAACATAAAGTATTGAATGTTTACATTTGATTCGCGTCTTAATAAAATAATGGATAACAGTTTTAAAGTAATACTACGGGTATACTAAGAACAGCTTCCTCTCTTCTTATCTTAGATAATATGGAAAACTTCGATGAATAGCAAATGCTAAATATTTCTTATACCTGACTCTATTTTTGAAAGAGACTTACTCCGCGTCTAAGGTCTGTAATAGAAAGTTTGTAGGGAATGTTTCTAGACTTTTGTGTGTACCAATCCGATCCCGAAATTAGTTATTGCTCTACGACTTTAATTTATAAGATTATAAGATATGACTATAGCAGAGTCTAGGTCTGTCTAGAAAAATTACCGTGGCGTGGAAGACTAATCCTCAGCAGTAGAAAAAATCTAAGTCACTCACAGCTGTAGACAAGAAATAAGAAATTCCATTTTTCTATCTACTACTCATATTCAATTGAAGTTCCATTAATCTAAGGAAAATATCCTGGATGACTTTTTTATTACTACGAGCGTAGATATATTGAGTAGATACGAGTCCAATACTTAGCAAGAAAGAAAAAAGAGATATAAGGTTAAGTTAAATACAATACATTCATTATCATTTATTTGTATATAGACTACGGAAATAGAATAGCTAGCTATACCTGCATAGGCATGTATTGTATTTCATTTTATTGCAATTACTTACCTTAATAAGAAAAGGACTAAATGAATTATAGTTTCTATTTTATCTCTTTATTTTTTCTCCAATTGCATTTGCCTGGTTGAGTTGAGAGTAACACAATCTTAGGTACTCGTTCTTACAAGTTCACGCTATACGACAACACATTTTATAATACTGCGTGTCTGCTCTATTCTAAGCAATATCCTTGTTTATGTCCTACAACATTTTTGCAGATAATATTTTTATAGTGCGTTCGTTATAGAAGTACATGCCACTTACGTCACTCGTTTGTATTAGGTACGATGATCGTCTCCACTTTGGTGGTGCAATCCATACAAGCTTATTCTGTTACGTAAAGTAAATTTTATAGCATTTTTAGTACAATTGGAAACGAAACTCTAGGAAATCTATAGACATTTTTTAGAATCTTTAGTTGAACAATATATTTATGAAATTTGGTTGGGTTATTGTAGCTATAACAATCAGGCAGATAACTTGTCTATACTCTCTCCTTTGAGACAAAGAATAACAAAGTATCTAATCCATATTTTATTTATAAGAGTTACTTACTACTCTTCTCTTTTCGAAGGGCTTCATTTTAGTATGATAACCGACAATGTCTTGTGTTTGGACTGCTCTTTGCAATTGTCTTCTTAGATATTTAGATTTCTTTCCATCTTGTGAAATATCACATTCTCCTTATGGGTCTCTTTCTTTTGTGGTAACCTAGATTTAATCCCCTTATTTGTACTATCTTTGGTTGGCATGCCTAGGGTTGGACTCTATAACCCTTATTTTTAAAAATCTATATAAAGACTTTGGAGAATTCATTCTGTCGGCCATGAAAGTGAAAAAAAGAAACCGCCTAATAGATTAGAAAGATCAGACGGATCATCTATATATCCATGCTTGTACCCGTACCGTATAGATTTAATCAATGTGTGCTTTGGTTACGTTTTGGTATTTAGTTCAGCAGCAGGCATCTTTTCTTGCTATGCTTACTCTGTTCTTCTATGTATGGCTCGCAGTAATTTGAATACAACCTTTTCTATCCTTTTTTTATTGCAAGTAAATCATATTTTGATGTCTTGTAAAGTAAAGACTCTTATTATTTTGTTTTTGCAAGAATTCAGATAGATATAGAAAGTGTGAAACTCAATAAAATATGCTGCGATAGGAATTAGATAGAGATACATGTAAAGATACGTAATAATACGTAATAACTGAGTTATCCGAAAGCATTAGTCTAATTAACCTAAGTGGTAATTTAGCCTAGTTTAGATGACTTTCATTTACTTTGTATAAGATAAGAAATCCACAGCACATATCACATATTTATTATAGTTATATATTCCATTCCAGGATATTTTTCTTATGAATACCTAAGGTGTTTTTCCATATATTTATATTTCTTTTTGAGGAACAACTCTTTATTTGGTATCAGTGATAAGTCTCGTATATCTTCTCGTATAGAACACATGTTACCATACTCTAAAGTATAGTAATAGTAGAAGCCTTTCTTTGCCTTATAGGTACTAATTTCATTATTTCTAAACACGCTGCTATTCTTTATTTACTTAAGTCGTAAAGAGTCCTTCATCTGACATGCTAGTGCTAAGAAAGAGAAATTATTCGTGATAGATAGGGTTTTGTTATCCTATATAAATAAAGTCTAAGATAGTTTACCAAACATAAAAACAGAACAAGTCTTACTTTTAATTAGAAATTAGAATAAGGGAACCACTTTATTTACTAAAGGAAACGGGAAGGAAGGCGCATGAGAAGAAACAGTTGCTAGGAATTTCCTTGCCTTGCTTGCGTACATATTTATCGCAGTCTGCGATAAATTTGGTATATGCTCTCTTCTTTATTTTTAGTTAACATTGTGTTTGTTATTAATGCGTATAGGTAAAGTAGGGCTTCATTTCAATAATTTATCCTTATTTATTTTCAATTAATTTCGTAAAGAGACTTTGTCTATACTACGAATCTTTTTCTGTAAATGTAAAAAGAATATTCATAATAACTCACAAAAGTGAAATTAGTAAATTCATTAGGTATTATGTATTTCCTACTAATAAATCTTTTCTATTTGAGGCAAGGTTACCTTTTTTTTGTAAAGACGCGCGGAAACCCAGGAACACGTTATTACACTAGATAGAGAGTAATCAAAAAGCTACAAACTCGACAACGTGGTAATGTAATTAAGGAGAAAAAGAAGGAATCCAATATTCATCCCAAGTTTATTCTATATAAAAATAGATAGTTAATAATAGAAATCCTTCATTTTGGCAGCCGATAAATGACGAAACTAACTCGTTACCTAGTTCCAAATAACAAAGATAGAAATGTACACCACACCTTGCCAAAGAACCCAAATGTGAAAGATCTAGAATGAAAGAGAATTCAAATGAACCATGCTTTATGCTACTATAAATAAAATTGAGCAAATACATTGCAAAAATCAATTTAGTCTTGCTTTATTTTTCTACAAGGTTACAACGTAAATAAAGGCTCCTATACCAATTCCTAAGACATCATCCCTCCCATATCATATGAGAACATTAGTATTCGATTAAGTTACTTCCATACATACAAAATATTTTATTATATTACATTCTATATATATATATTTTTTTTCTTTTTAGACAGCCGAGAAGTATAGACTTGTATAATTTGCCTAGCCTGCAATCCGATATTTATTTTGTGATTCACTTAGAAGCTGCCCCGTTTCTAGGTCTGTCCTAGCTCTGCCTCTCATATAGAGTAGCCTGCTAGCGTCTATACATACCACCGAGTGTCCCTTAATAATCTAAATCAGAAAAGAAACAATACCTTAATTAGAACTCTATAATACTAAAGAAATGTGTGACTCGTAGCTAGGTTCTTCCCCACAAAATAGAGATATGAGGTGGGTGCTCACGTCTTATATTATATATATATATAGTAAGTAAGGTGTATTTGTTGTATAAGTATACCAATTTATGTCAACTAGGTGATTATCTCTCTGGTATCTTTCCAGAGGAAGAGCTATATAAAGGAGTATAAACGCCGGTGTAAGCCTATACTAAGGAATACAGCAAGTTAATCAACTAGGTATTCGGTAGTTGTAGCAATGTCATATTCTATAAATTTTACACAAACTTATAGTATGGGTGATATCAAGACACAGAGCCCGGCCTGTCCTTTTTTTCTTCTTTTCAATCTTTCGGAGTTGACTCAGTTCCAAGCAAACTAAGTGGTGGTGGCAACCCTTCCTTAGTATTTTCCCTTATGAGTTATGAGTCAGTGGTAGTGATGGGTGGTTCTAGCGATTTAGAAATTAGAATTAGTTCACAGGGTGAACGGTATTATTTTCCAAGTAAAGACTCTACTATAGCTTAGCTTTGGGTAACTTCGTTATAAGAAAGGTTCATTTTATGGTAAGATGTGTGTATAGGTCTTTAGTAGGTAATGATGCAGCAACTATTAATAAATAAGCATACAATGCACGTACTTTAGCGCTCTAATGTAATTTTATAAAAACTAATGCTAATACTTTTTCCAATCCTGTTTGTGTTTTATTTCCAGGATATACACAAGGCTACAAGACTCTTTCTATACTATCCAAAGAGAAAAATATAGTATTGGTCATAATGACTAGGCCAGTACAAAAAATAAAATATTACTTTTTCTAGAATAAAAATAGAATGCGGTAATACATAAACGTTTCGTTTTTTCTTTTTTCGGGCTCAAGAATAGAAATAGTTACAAATAAGACCTAATTTTTCGCATTTCTTATGTGAAATATGTTCTCTATTTCTATTTTAGGTCGCTTATAAAGAGTATTTGGAAAAATGCCAGCATACAAATAAGAGACTTTTACACTTTCTTTGATTCTTCCCAACCAAGGTATATCGTACTATAATAGACGTGGTGATTCTTTATTCTATTTATTTCTAATACAAATTCTTTCAGGTTTTATAAGTGATGTTTATGTCTTCTTTTGCACCTGCGCACTTGAATTTGAATATTTTTCTTTCTAAATGAAATTGACAAGTTGTGAATGAAATCCATTATTCCAATATTTTTGATTCGTTGATGGATGACATACATATTCGAGCAGTTCCTTTCCTAAGTATATCTAGAAGAAATAGGTTGCATTCTAAATCTCTGCATTTCCTCCTTTTTCTTTTTTCAGTCGGCAGTTGTTCTTTTATTAATATACCGCGCTATAAACGAAGTCTACTAATTTCATATGACATAGCAAAAATCACACAGGTAGCTCTGGGTACTTTTTCCAAAGGCCTCTACTTCTATTCTAAATTATCTAAACCTACTTCTCGGGATGAATCTAATCTGTCCTTTCTTTCAAAAAAAGAAAAGTATAAAAAATGTTGTCGTATGATTTCAATTCTCAATATTTTCTTTACTACTTTGGAGAAATTTCTAGACTCAGAAGGACATGGTTAAAATATTGCATTGTTGGCTAAGTATAAGGATATGCTAGGTCATACATAAAAAAGGCAAACCAAACAAGCAACAAAGAGAAGTTGGGGTGTAACAGTGATCCGACATTAACATTACAGAAACAAGGGAGCTAGAATAGTTAGTTTTTTAAAAAAGTGAGTTGATCATACCAAACATTCCTCGGCCATGTATGTATCGGATTATGAACTCACTCAAGCGTGTTTTGTTTCTAAGCTCATACTAAGTTGAAAGCTATACTTATTTATATTTGCAAATAGCTTGATCTTATAGTTTATTATCATATTAATTATTTTTTTAAATAGATAAATAAGGCTAGAACCCTATCTTCTTCTATAAAAGAGGATCAGTTTACTTATACCTAAGGCATCTATTATTCTAAGGTACATATCTCTTTATATAAAAAATACTTGTACGTGAATTTGACTCTACTAGACATTATTCCCTTACTACCCCCTATTATATATATATTAGGCCTCTTTTATTTTCCCTTTCATAAGCACATATAGATGAAGTTTTTGTGGGAAATTATTTTACCCGTCAAGAGTTAGTAAGGTACTTAATATAGGAAAGAGAACGTTTTAATAACTCCTATCTTTCTTTTATGCAAAGTAAAGAATACGTGATTCTAAGGTAATTACCTAAGCTATCTCTTCTATTATAGGGAGGGAGTCCATGGCACCTAATAGACTCTTGTTTATAAAAGACAGAGTCCTTGCGCCTTCTCTAAAAAATGTATTTATGTACACATAACCCTTCCTTTGCAATAGTTAGTATAAAGATGAATGCTTCCCATAAAGTTCCTTATACTTTATGGAGGGGAGTTCCCTTAATTTAATTCTACTCCTATGTAAAAATTGTTCTATTTTAATCCGTATCATTTAAAACTCTAAATGACAAGTACCTAAGAGCTGTAATTTAATAGAGAGAGTATTTTCTAGAGTACCTCTATATCTTGAGTGAATTTAAGGATAGACTATAGACTTAAGCTTGACTTTACCCACCATACCATATCACGCATAACTCTTAAAGGAATATTTAGCGTATATATAAAAGAAAGGCAAGTTTATTTACACCGCTTCAATCTATATTTTTGAGCACTTCTTATAAGAGGTATATACTAGCGCAAAGGTATATTGTCTCTAGTAACAAGTTTTTCCTAACTGTAAAGTAATAGATTCCTTAGAATCCTCTATTTATTATTTATTAATGTGCAAAAGAGTCTCTTCTCTAAAGCTTCTAGTATACTTGTTTGTGTACTTCTATCTATTTATAAACATATAATATAACAACTGTGCGATAGCTTTAAATAAAAACGCCTGCCTTGGAAATACTACTAATGATGATAGGAGAGAGTTTTCCTTACACTTAATTATTAAGTTTTAGGCTTGAAAGTATAAGTGACGCTCTTTATATTACTCTATTTTATAAAGAGGTAGGGCCTATCTTTTCTAGGAAAAGACGTAATTTTGTTTTTAAGAAAGTATTCCTAAATATAAGCTTAAGTAAGAAGTGTATAGTGAGCTCTTTCTTAGAACAATACTGCCTTTATTAGGGAGGAATTACTAATCCCCCTTTCTGTCCCTCTGCCTAACATATTTATACTTAAGGATATACTTCATTACGCACCTGTATATTGTATTATATAGTAGGTTATAAAAGAATAGAATAGTTTCTTAAGAAAGAAGGCGCATTTATTACCTAGTAATTCTTAAGTATATCTTACTGCAGGAATATCCTACCTCTCCAGTAAAGTACTCCCCTAGTTAGATTATAAAATATTTAAAATGACAGAGTAGCTCTTCTAGCAAATAATTTAGTTATAAATAGAACAATTATATACTCAAAGCATCCTTAGTATAACATAGTATATTGTCATGATGTCTAATGCAACAGTAACAAGTACATAATTGAGTCTGAGCCCTTCTTACTCTAGAAAGAGAGAGATGTACTCGTGTAATGCCTTTTATTCCCTGTGAAGAGAAAGGTACTCTGCCATATTATTTATAAACAATAAATTTACCATAAGTTATTAGAGGAAACTTTTTAAAAGTACCTTGGAAAATAACTTGCCCCTTGTATAGTTTAGGGCAAAAGACTCTCTTTAGTAATATGAATAATAATATCTTTTGATTTTACACTTTCTTTATTATTATCAAAGGCGCGATATTCAGTAATTATATTTTAATTCTCTATATAAGATAGATTTATATTTATACTCGAGTTATAATATACACGCATTACTAGACTAGGGACTTTAAGATATACATTTTAATAGATAGAAGGGCTGGGAGCACGTACCCTTTTTATTATACATGTGTACTTTATATTATACGCTTAGATGCATATATACATTAATTATTAAGAATAGAGTTTTATTGCAAATACTATACCTTAACTAGTACCATTACCATAGAGAAAAGGGTGTTTGCTTTATACCATTAATAGTTATTTAAAATAGGCAACTACATATCAGAGGTAACTAGTATATTAGCTCCATAAAAGGCAAAGATACGACTTGTTTCTCTCTTAAGAAGTGTCTCTACTATCTTAAAAAGCTCCTAGAGTTATATGCGCTCTAGCTAGTAAAGCTATTAGTTACTAAAGCATACCTAGTTATAGGCTTAAGCTACTTTTTTCTTCACCTTCATAAATATCTATAGAGGGAAGAGCACCTAATGTATACGTATTCATAGAATGTTTCATTATCTTATAAAAAGCGTATCCTAAAGCATACTATTTATAGATTTACATTTGTTATGAACTATTAATAATTATTTAAATAAAGATACCAATCCCTATCCTATAGCTTAAGCATCTTTAAGAAGGCACGTAACTGTATAGTATTTACTCTAAGGACTTAGCTTAACAAGAAATTATTTTCAGGCAAAAACCCTTAACATACTTTATAAAATGCAGGGTACATTTCTTAAGAAAATAGTTAGTATTTTAAACTTAAAGCAATCTAAGCTCCTTACTAAAGTATCCAGTTTACCTAAAGGTTTCTATCCATATTGCTATACTAGCGTACTACTTACTCTATTATAAAGTGTTACTTAATTAAAAAGAGAGCTCGCCCCTCCTTTTATGAAAGAAAGAGATAACTCTCTTCTCTTAAGGTTCATACTTGTAGTTCCCTGCTTATCCATATGGTAAACAAATATTAAAGTTTATAGATAGCTAACTATGCGTATACATTATATTTTATATACGTCCTAGTATTTACATATTTAAGAAATAATTGTACTTTAATTGTATTATATAAAGGAAAAAGATCTAATACTATCATTTTACGCTGTTAAATATGGTTTATAGTAAACTATCACTTAGGGCTAGACTTTAGCAAATTATAGTTTTCACCTTTAAGAAATAGGGTTTCATGCATTATCTTATAAATGAATGCTACTTAGGAGTGTAGAAAAGGATTATGCACTCTATTTATTACACAAGTATTAGTTCTCTATAAGATGTACTAGAAGACTAATACTTACTTTCTCTTGAGTAGGTAAAAACTTCTTAGGAATAAAGTAAATTATATTAAAATAAAAGGTCGAATCATAGTATTCTAAGTCTATTATGTATTAAGTAAACTCTAGCTACTCCCCTATTAAAGTACAGTGTTCTGATTCAGTTTATTCCCTTTTATATTTATAATAGTTACATAGGGAGTACTTGCCTCTTATACTATTATTAAATACATAATCTAATAATTTATTATAGGTACCTCGAAAAAGAGTAAGACTTATTACTTTATAAAGCATAGCCTATAGTATTAGAGTAAAGCTCCCTAAGTAATAAGTGCCTTCCTTAAGTCCTTATATAATACTTAAATTATTATTAAATACCTAAATACTCAAGTAAGATACACCTCCGTTAGTGCTAAATAATGCTATAGCTAATAAAATAGCCAAGCCAGACTTAAAGCATGATAAATTAGTAAGTAGATGCTCTCTAATATAACTTAATAATTAAGGCTTATATCTTACCTAGTCTTTTTGACTAGCCCTTTTTAAAATACTTATATACCCAGTTAGGTAGTTACTAGTTTATAGGGTTAAATATTTATATAATGGAAAATTATAATTACGAAATGACCTATACAAAGGCTAACACCATAGTGGAGCGTCCCTTTATAATTAAGACTGTACTTACTACTTCTATAAAGACTTCTTCAGTAGTACAAGTGTAGAAAATAACGAGTGCCTTCTCTCTAATTATAAAATTAGTCTTATACCAAAGCCTAGATATTTCTTAAGTATATCGTGAGTTACTATAGCATTGACTAGAAAAGTGGCTCTTTTTATATTATAAGTGTTAGTTCTTTTCCATATGCTTTTTCTTGTGTAGTGCCTTTATTAATTCTATAGAATAGAGTAATTTTCTCCTTTCATAAGTTAAGAGGGAAGGGGTACTCTTGCGCAGTATGTGTACTATAGGGGCTGGCCAAGGGTTTAAAAAATATCAGCTTGTTTAAGTTGTTCTTTTTTATGCTCAACTCTTAGGGTACTGTACTATCTTTAGCATAAAAAATATTTCAAATAGCTTGCTCATTATTAAATTATTCTAGAGTGTAATTGCCTAATTAAGCTTCTATAAGAGTACCCACTTAATGAATTATTTATAATAAATAAGAGAATGCTTGACCTTTCCTGAGTAACCCTATAAAGTAACACCTCTAATGCTCTTTAGTAACTAGTAGTAAATGTATAAGATCCCTTTAGTTATAGCAAGAAAGACCCTTTTATGGAGAAGAGAAGGTGCCCGTGATAAAGAAAGGAGAAAGAGTTATAGCCGAAAATTATGTATTATTTTATAAAGTAAGTACTCTATAAGTATGTCATGACTTTTGTAGTAAGAAGGAATGCTCCTAATAGTCTATAAATAAAAAGACTTAAGGAGTAAAAGTACCCATAACTTTATGAAAGAGCATACCTTAGTTTACTTAATAGAGTAGGTCCTATTTGTACTAGAACACTTATCCTATTACTAGTTAAGACCTTGAAGAATTATACTTGCGTGGCTATCAGTACGTATATAAATATACATCCAGCAGATACCACATTTTCTTCTAATTTTCTTGAAAGACAACTATAATAGAAAAATAGAAGAAACAGGATTTATGTGCAATCTATCACTAAGATGAAGCTTTTATAGCTATAGGATTTCCTTTGTAAAGGGTATCGAGAACAACTTTCTTTTTTATTAAATAAAATCCAAGGTTCTCCGATGTTGCATTTCAGTGTGTTGTAATTTGTATTTCCTTTATATTGAAGATATGCTGAGCTTGCGGCATTTCCACGTGATTATCGCTTTAGGAGATATGGCCTGAACTTCTTTCTATTCCAAAAAAGTTCTTTACAACTATTTGCTTATTATATTACGCCATATTCTCAACAACGTAAAATGGATTTCTTATATATTATAACAACTATAATAAAATAATGACTATTAAATGTTAAAGATCTATCCGTAACTCATAACTCTTATTTTCTAGTCAAGAAAGTCGATTCCCAAAAGTCCATTTTTAGCCGCGCGTACTCTATATCACTATGAATAAAAGATTTCATTGTTTGTACATTGAATAGATGTATAGCGGGTATTAAAACCACTCGTATCTATTGTAAAGCAGAAAGACCCAGGCTAGCTCAGTCCTTGAGACATCCCAAATTCCTTGTAAGCCACTTTATTTCAAGCATCTAGGTTTTTAATTAAAGATATCTAAGGTCGTATATTCGTTGAAACAGGCAACATCATTATTTAATCATCAATAATTGACATTATAGCCTAGCATGATCTGTAAAATATCCAAAAGGAAATCCAACATTGAGAATAGGCTCTTCCTCTTCTTTATTCTTCTGAATCCGGTCATTGTTTTCTCTTTGTCTTGGCAGGACAAATTCTACGTGCCAATCTTTTTATATTTATCTGACTTCGACTTTTCTTTTATTATTTAGTTGTATTTGTCTTTTCTCTCAAACATACGCCCTTTTTTAGTAATTCTTTCCACTTAGTGTAATCAGTAATCTATTTCATACGGATCATTTCCAAAATGAATAATAATAATAAGTTCAAAGTAGTTTTGAGACGGGACTAATTCTTTATAACTTTATAACAGAGTCTACCTATTCTAGTTATAGCATCGTAGCCCATCATAGAGAAAAAGGCTTTTATTGGAAAATTAGACTATTCAACGACGACAGATATTCTTTATGTTTTTAGAAATCCAACTCATGGGTTTTCCAAGTCCAACCATGGAATAAAAGCATTCATTTACTCCGAAAATCTATAGTATCTCAAACACCCTTGGCGTATATAAACAAAAGAAAAAGTATAAAATAGAAACATCTACTAGTAGTGTAGTAGACACCGAAACATCTTTCTTGATTGTGGTGCGTGACCATTAGAAAAAAGTGAAGTAGGGAAATAGATGAAACATGAAATTCTAGTAAACTCTTATTCTATTAGGAAAATACAAAAACGAGTAATTTAAAATTATAGGCTGCACGTTACCTTTTTTTATCAAAAACATTCTAATAAAACGTTCTTACCTTCTAAGGATTCCCCGAGATAATCTAGATAAGTACCCTTCTAAATTGTAATTGATTTTATAAAATATAACTAAGAACACCTGGTCGTCATAAAAAAGCAATGTGAAAACGCGCAGGAAAGGGTAAGGTTAAAAAATAATAGAGAGGGGAGTACATTTTTGTAAGATTTATGCTATACAAATACAATGTTATTCGCAGAGAAAAGTACCACCTTAGTCTAATAATACTAGACATATAAATCTAATTCTCTATTAGAATTCTGTGCTTTATTTGTATTTGTAGATATGGCTTTTATTGTCAGCTTTCAGAGAAGCTCTTTTTTCTTTTTATGTTACGAGGGACCCTTTTGCTGTTGGAAGAGAATATATTTTGACTTGGTCTTTTACTTTGCGAAGTACAAATTTGAGAGTTTTAGGAAAAAAGAGAACCAAAAATATGAATCAATAAAATATTTTTATAGGAAAGATTCTATGTCTTTTTTTGAAACTCTAGGGTGGATTTTTGTATAATTTGAATATCTATAATATAGTATGTAAATCTCCAAAAAGCGTGTTTAAATAGTACGGATCAAATCTCTTATGTTGGCTGACTAAATCGATTAGTAAAAAGTTTCGATAGTTTTTCTGTACCAGCTGTACCAGGTTAAACATACAACAATTACAAATACAATTTCTTTGATTTCAGAAAAACGTGAGTTATAACTATGGGTCCGCTTTAAAAGAGAGTTACTTATCGCTGAGCCATAAATAGAATAGCTATTACACTCTTACGCAAAACTGTATGCCCCTTAAACTGACCTTAGTTAGCATAAGAGAAAGAACTCCTGAACTAAGAGCCACGAATCAAATGTTCGAGGTGGTAGGATAAAAAAGATTCTAATGGCTATAACAATACTATAATATAACTATAAGAAATATAAGGTAAATGAAAGAAAATAGAGATTCTAAAAAAAGACTTCGGTCAATTCAGAAGACGTACAAATTTCTAATTCTCCTTCGTGTATGTTCTTTGCTTTTATCTTTAAAGATTGGAATAGAACGCATTCGTATTCGTTATAACAAGCATATTTCATTTATCAGAAAATTGAAAATAGAGATCAGCTGTAGTAAGTAGAAACAGACATTTTCTATACTTACTACACGAAGGACGTAATAATCCTTTGAAAGAGGAAGGAAAGATTAGTGTTATGTTATATAGTTTAGTTGGTTTCATATTCATAATATAAATATTAAATCAAGATTGGATGTCTTGTTTTGGACAATTCAGCAGAGTCAAAAGATAGCAAATAAAAAAAAATACCTCAATGTTGTATTCTCAATCAGAACAGCGAGTACTTCTAAAAATCATTTACGAAGCAAGCCAAACTAAAAAATAACTAGAATCTTTTTCCTTTTCCTGTTTTTGTGAACCCAAAGACCTCACACACAATAGTAATAGTTTTTGGAATTCGTGTCGAACTTTTTGTTGTAGTCACCAAGTTTTCCTAAATGAAAAGCTGGGAGATAGTTCTTTGGTTATAGCATGAATACAGCTTCCAAAGCTTCAGGTAGATATTTCAATTCTTGTAGTTTTATAAATAAAATACTTTTCGAAACAAGATCAGTAGTTATTAACATTTTACTAAACTCATTTTTGCTTAAATGAAATCATTTATATTATTAATTTGTGTTGTGAGGCAAGATTACACGGCTTATTATTTATTAGAAAGAAGATATTAGAAATTATTGGAAATTCGAGAAAGATCTATTTCAGACTAGAAAGAATAAGAAGATATTAATCTAGTAATACACTAATACTTGACGAGGCATTTCGTTTAAGGAGATTCATTAAGAACAACTCCTGAAAAATTATACGTAGTAACACATATGCATGCACAGTACGTACAAACGAAAAGTACTTACTACACTATACAGAAGCAAACCAAAAATCACAAAGAAGTACATGGCGTAGACATCTAATTTATTGAAGAATAATAGGAGAAAGATAGAGAAGAATTCTTACTGTTTGTAAATACTTGTGGATAATCCCTTTTGGGTGGAAGAGTAAAATATAACCATTTCTCCTATATTTGCGTTTCTCGTGTTTTTTTTACTACTTAGATTTTTAATAAAAAAGAATAAGAAGTTTATATTATATTTTCAACAAAGATTTTAAAAACAGGAGACTCAGTTAGAAGGTGCACAAAGAGAATCCTGTAAGGAGAAGTGGCTATCACAAGTTTAGGTACTATATATTATATATCTACAAAAAATTTAGTAGAAGCATGCATACAAATCTACAATCCTATACAAAAATGTACTACAATCTTTCAGAACCCAACAGGATGTCTATTTATTTGTTTAGACAAAAGGTGGTAATCAATCAGTAGCAAAAATGCAATAAACATAATAACCATTTTCCACAGAATTACAGCAAGAAATCAACAGGATAAAAGTTTAGGGCAGCCGCCCAAATAAAATAAATAAGCAAATAGATCTATTTTGGGTTTAGAGAATTCTACATCTATTTCAAGAAAAAAAAGATTGCCCCAGAATGAAGACCTCATAACAACAATGACTGCTGTGGATAAGAGTAAACCAGAAAGCTACTGCGAGCAAAATCTATTTTTATCTTATTTAGTTTAGTAGTAAGTAAAGTCTAAAAAATCAATATGGAACATAACTATTTATTATTGTTTGTTGTAAGAAATTACTAAGCAGCAAGTCAATAAGAAATAAATACGACAAACATCCTTTCTAGGTTAGCAACAATTATGTCCAACCCTTCTCTCTCTCTCTATTTGATACGTACGAATATTTCTCGCCAACATAGACAAAGAAGATACAAATTTATATGTCAAAGCGATTACCAAAGGTACAAAATTTCTAACACTCCTAGAAGAAATGAATCTATAAGTTGCTTTTAAAGGACAAAAAAGTATAATTAATAAAAATTTGTATAAGTGTCATACATAATTGATTGTATCGAAAACGTATCGTATACAGATAATTAATAGAGAAAAGCAACGTTTATTGTGACTTTTGCTGCGAAGAGGTTTTATAAAAAGACATCTAATTGACTGACTCCTCTTATCAAAATGACTAGAACTTTTCAGCCTGCACTTATATCAACTATATTAGGACTCTTTTCGGGAATATGTCTATTTCTTTCTCTTCTAAAAATATTATAAAAAATTAGAATTCTAGGAAATGTTGTTACATAAGAATTTAGGAGTTAGTAGAAATCGTTATATCCTTTTTTAGTTTTTACTGTGGAGGATTTCTTAATTAAAATATGAAAGAAGAATACAAGAGGAGAATATTATAATCGTCATAACAGAACATTTACTTGCAAAAAACGGCAACAAAAACAATGTATGGGTATGGTAAAAATAAAATAACATGCCGAGCGAGCTACTATAAACGATAAAACGTTAAGAGTTAAAGGGCAAGTCGAAGCAATCTTTAGAAACAAAGACAAATATGAACCTAAAGAAAAATCTATAAGATTTACATAAAAACTAATTAATAAAGGGGAATGCCAGTAGATGATATCATACTCAACAATTCCAGGCCCATAGCTCCTACCGAACAGGACCTATTTGGTGTATACTCTGACTCTTTTCATTTTAATGAAAAAACTAGACCAAGTCTAAGTAAAGGATATTGACTCCTTAAAAAAGTAAAATCCTATTTTGCCTATTTTTAGTACGAAATACTTCTGCTATTTTCTTTCTAATTTACCTCTATTCTATACAATGGCAGGAGAGGAGCCCTAATATCTATCTTAAGTCTGGAAGAAAAGAGGAGATTTCTTAATATTATTTACTATGTATGGAGTGGCTCGGTCTTTGATGTAAGAAACTTGTTCGTAGACTAACTAAGCAAACCAAAACAGATCACCAGGGATCATACATAATGAATATAAATACCTAGTACAAAAAGATGTTCCGTAGGTGCGCTGTATGAACCATCTTGAACGATTTATTCTCCGAGATAATTGATTTATTTGATCCATGCGGCTTTCTTGTTGTTGTTTGTTGGTGTAAATAAACTAGAACTAGAAGTACTTTTGTGCGAGAAGAGAAATTATCCCTGGTAAAGGTAAATTGAAATCGCATTGCGGGATTAGGATATTTGCTAACATAAGATACATTGTAATTAATATACTCTTACTAGATCAATGTAGAAATATGTTAATTAAATACTTAAGAAAACTCATATTATAAAATAAAGGAAATTCCTAACAGCAGGTTTTTTTTAGATATATTCCCCTTTGATTGTATGACTCAAAAATGGAAAACAGTCCACGCCTACTCGCATAGAATTAATAATGCAAAAAAAGAATATGTATCTCCTAAGATGTTGTTTATGTAGTTTTTTTCTTTGTGAATTTTGCGCTTTGGAAAGACCGAACCTTGTCCCGAATTGTTAGGTTTTTCATATTTTTGGAATTTAGCCTTGCTGTGAATGCGAAGTCCTTGTTAATGATTTAATAGGCTGTTATCTTGAATTTACTTATTCTGGTTAAATAAACTTACATTTGTAATGAAAGATAGATTACTTGGCGAGTTAATTAATTGAAAACCTTTACTATGGGTTATGAATAAATACCCTTAAATTATTAAGAACTAGTATACTTCTGTCTTGACTTTTCTATCCGATCCCTTTTTTTTTTGAGTCTTCTTATATACAACTATTTATATATAAGTATATAAAGAAAACAAGGCCTAATAAATATTTGTGAAACTAGCACCTCAATCAAAGAATAATTCCAATAAACCATTCCATATATAAACATAAAATAACTATATTTATATTAGATTACACAATTGCACACGCGACACAAAGAGAAAAGAGAGTTAAATTTTTATATTATTTCACGGCAAGAATTACTTAGAAGAAGAAAGAGGACAAAACAGTTGAAATAGATTTTAGTCTTATTACCCATTTTGAAATAAAGAGACCCTTTCTTTTTCTTTGTAAAACATCCTAAAGATTGAAACCTTCTTACTCGTGTCAGCATTTCGTATACCTATAAATCTAGAGACGGAAAATCATTATTGTCCAAGATTGTCTAAACCCTCTACTTTTTACTTAAAAGCACTTCTCCATATCCAAATATCCAAGAGGGAAAAGAGTTATCTATTTCCAATCAATTGTAAAAACAAGCACGAGGCGGACTAAATACTACATACTTCTTAACACTGAATTACATTACATCAAAATTCGCTGGAAATTAAATCCTATATAACTTATAACGCAGATATTCTTGACTACAATCTTTCTTCTTGTCTGTTCTTGCCTACTTTTTTTGGTCTTTTATCTATAACAGAAAGCCAGTGAAGTCAATGTCTAGTCTATTTTACTATTTTTTTAGTGAGTCTTATAACCTCTCACTTTTCCTCTTTTGCCCTACGTTTGTTTTATATAGAATTTGGAAGAAAATCTGCGCCAACCAACGAATATAGCACGTTTGAGTTGTTGAACATATGGAGTTTTTTCATTTTTTTATAGATCTGTCTTATCATGACTATTGGTCAGTAATCTGCTCTATAATCTATAAGAAAGAGGTCCTGCTATAAACAAGAAGATATTGTGTGGCCTAGCACAGTAAAAAAAAGATACCCGGTGTTATATGTCTCACAGAAACGCCTTAGAAACACTATTTCTTTATATAACTAATTCATAATATAACTAATTCATAATAGTTGTGCAGTCTTAGCTAGTTTAGTAAATAGCCTTGAGCCCTAATATTAAAAAATCAGTATCGAGACTTCGGATGGATTTCGAGAAATCGTATTTGTATAAACGACTCCTTTTTTAGAAATGCCTGCTGTAAAAAGTATATTTAAGTAGCTTCCGTTTTTCCTCTATTATGGATCTGATCATCATAAAGATTTGTACTAGCCAACTATATTTATAAATCCAGCTACTACGAAAGCACACGATTCTATTATCTTTTATAATACGAGAATGTCTTTCTTTGAATACTTAAGAAGGTTGCTTGCAGAAAGTAGAAGATGCACCTAACTTTTCTAACTAAGATTTCTGCTTAAGAAATAGAGGCTAATTGTTCTTACTCTATTATGTATTATTACTCGAGTGTAAAGGTCTTCTCCTTTATAAATAAATCTTTTCTTTTTTAATTTATAAAATATGTACGCTTTAAATTACGTAAATTATATCAGAGAATACTCAAGTGTGCATGCTTGCTTAATAAAAACTTGAGTTCTCTATACTCCTAAGATAAGGCAGACCCCTTGCTCTCTATTCATAATGAAGAGCTTTCTTCTTACATAAACACATAATTAAAGAGGTTCTTATACTCTTCTCTATATTTTACAAATAGAGTATTATTAAGGATCTCACTCTATTATACAGCTATAAAAACTATAGTTAGTTTTAGTATACTATGCTCTATGTTTAAGGAGAATAATCTCTATTATAAATACTAAAATAAAAATACTAAGTACTATTTATTTTTTTATAATATACTATTACACTCTCTTTATAAATGAAAGTAATTAACGAATCTACCTTTTATTTCTCCTTACAAAGTTAAACCTGTACTCGCACCCCTCCTTTCTCTCTTGTTCTTTAATAATTAATGGTGAATCAGTTGTTATTTTTATTTATGATAGAGACTTACTAAGAAACTTATGCTTGGACTATAATCCTTACTTATATAATACTATGTTAGTAGAGTTCCATCTAGTCTAGGTATTTCTTGCCTATCTAATATATTTAGAAATATAAGAGGATAATTACTAAATCTTTTATATATATATAATAACTTTTGTATAACAAAAGTATAACAAAGAATACATTCCTTCAGTGCTTATCTAATAATAGTTCTATAAAATGTAGGCGTGTAAGGTATGCTTGTTACTATAACACTAGATAAGCGAACCCACTTATCATAGAGTATAATACCCTTGTTATACTATAAAATAGCTTTAAACTTATTTATGTCTTAGAGATACTTATTATTTATTTATTGAAGACTAGAGAAAAACTTTTCTCCCTTATATTCCTTATATTTAATATTTAGGACAAGCTCTTTTTACATATAGTTCATTCTTAAGTAAAAGATAATATAAGAAAGGTATTAGTATTACCCCTTATATATTAGTTACAAAGATATAGAAGAGAGTTTATTAGAGTACTTTGTCATATGTAAGATTTATAAGACACAAGGGAATGCCACTTTCACTATAGAGTAATTGCTTTAATAGCTAATTAATAAATAGAGTATTAGCTTAGTAAAGTACTTTCTCTTATACTGGTCTCTTATATCCTTTTACTTAATATAAATTTTAGTTACTTAATTAGTTCGTAGTTATTGCCAAAGATATTCTAGAAAAGTGTTATCTCTATAATAGAGTGACTCTCCTTATTATAAGTGGCAACCCCTATTCTCCTTTAAGCATAGTAAGATATTCTTTTATAAAGGCAAGAGACCCTTTCTTATCGCTAGTAAATGGTAGCCTAGTAACTCTTATTGAAGTATAATAATGAAATATAAATTATATCTTAGAGCAGTATGTCTCGGTCAAGGACACCTTTATATGAAGAAAAAATTACACTGTAAATATTTTTTAACCACTCAAGGGCCTTTATCCACTATATCTTAAAGGAGAAAAGTAATATGTATAATTTTATAATAGGAAAGTAGTAGGCTCTCTAAGCTATCTATTATTAAAAGATTATTTATACGTATGTTCTTTTTAATTAACTAGTAAATACAAATATTAATTGTATAGAAGACACTCTACACCTAATATTTGTTAATAAAAAAAAAGAGGACTAGAATCATATGAAGGAAATACTGCGCTCTTGTATACAAAAATATTCTCTAGGTAAAAAGGGATTCTACTCTTTAGACTATATAAAATTTCAGACAGGATACTTTAAACCTTCGATTTATATATATTATGTATTAGGAAATAAATCTTTTTAAGGTCTTAAAATTAAGCTTCCTTAGAGAATGGCTTACTTGCGTATGTAATAAATTATTAAGGGTATACTAGGGCACTTATGCTTAAAATAGTAGTATCAAGAGAAGGAATGTATAGTATGCATTTCCTTAAGGCATAAAATTAAAAATTGCATAATTAAGGGTTAAATAATACTTAAATATTAGATTATAAATATTAGACTTAGTGTAGAATATTCATAATTAAAATTTAGAACAGATTATATTCTAGAGGGCGCTTTATTCTTATATTATCAGAGATTCTCTTCCTATAAAAACTTATAAAATACTTACGTTGCTCTAATAATTTATACCTAATTAAGAGAAGGCAAGTATCCTTAGCTAGAGTTCATATACTTAAAACGTATCAAATATAAGATTGAAGCCCTCTTTGGGTAAAGCGCAGGAGATTGTAGTGTTCTAGTACTGGTTCTTTACTCTCTTAGTTATGCTTAAACTAATAAGTCTATCCTTCTATATAATGTTTGCTTAATAAAAAAGAGCTTTTACCTATTATTACTATACTTTAGAAAGGCAAGAGGGCGAAGTGTCTTTTACGCATAATTATGCTTTAAATTATTGTACAGTAAAATAGAGCTTTTCCCTAAACAATTAGATCTCTAAGTTACCCTGTAATTAAGGGTAGTTAAAGAGCTTACTTTACTACTTATAGTTAGTAGGAAGATAGGGCTATTAAAGCTAACTTAAGGTATAAGAAATATGTACTTCTTCTATAAAGGCATACACTAGCTTATAAATATAGATATTTGTTTATTCATTAATACTATATCTCTAATAGAAGCACTCCCCTTTAAAGTATAGTAATTTATACAGAGTAACTAGCTTCTCCTAATTCCTTATTTAAAAATACTGTATTTCAAGAAGTAGCACTTCTCCCTTAATACTTTAAGTAAACATTTGTGTAAGAGGTGTATGTCCTTAAATATCTTAGCCTTATTATTCGTGAATCGTCTAGCGAATCCTTGATACCTAGTAGTATACATTCTCAAGGATCTAAACAGAAATTTACTTGATGCAGATTCTAGCGATGAAAATTTCATCCAAAATGGGCGGAGAGATTGGCAATAATTGACCTCCAGTAGTCGCTCG